>VZSC01008723.1:85736-106090 GCA_013398225.1 Steatornis caripensis
TTTTCCACAGTTTTATCTTCAGACAGGAGATGGATTTAGGTTTATTGTTCAGATAAGCGTTCTGACGGCTGGGTTTGTATGCTGGGGTTCTTCCCCTCTATGAACGTCAGTACGGGTGCTGATCTCTCTGTCTAGTTGCAGTGCCTGAGGTTGCAGGACATCAGAGAAATGCACGTAGTTTGATTTTCTGAAATAGCAACTTTGGGGCAGCTTTGCCAGAGGTAGTAGATATAAGTTAAATGAATCTCTTAAATTCAGGCAAGGTTGGGAATTGAACTTGCCCTCACTTGTTTGGTGACCTCCATGGCTGTTTACATTTTTGTGAACCTAGCTCTTTATTTCAGTAAGCGATTATCTCTGAGCTGTTGGGATAAAAGTTGCATGAGGGGAAACTGGGTGTCTACTAAGCAAATGTATGTGGACCCAAACTGGATTTTTTGTTATTTTTCCTAATGTTTTTGACAGTTTTCAGGAAGTGATATGAAATGTACGATTGCTAAAGAAAAGCCCTATTACCCGGATATATATTAACATTTAGTCGCTGAGGATAGCATGGAGTTCTAAAAGGCATTCTGTAAACAGCCAGATCCCTACGTGAAGTAGGGAGATAGTAACAAGGAATGATGTAGCTATACTGTTTCTGAACCAGAGTAGGAATATATTTTCACAAAACTTACAACAGTGTAATTCATTTAATTAATTACAACTTTTGAGTTTGGTGGGTTTTGTTTTGTTTTATGGGGAGGGAAGGTTGATCAGAGCCTATATACAGCTGGTATGCAGCCAAGCAGTTATACACTGTCTGGGAAAAATGCGCTGGAAAAAATAGTTTGATGGACAAGCCCTACAGTTAGAACTGTAACGCTGTCACTGGCTTTAGGAGAGAGCAGGAAGGATAAATGCAGTAGTGGTGCTGTAGAAAAGAAGCCTGTTTTAGAGGTTAGAGAAGTAAAAGTTTAAAAAATTTCCATAAGGGCTGTATGAAAGATACGGTTTTATAACAATTTCTGTTGTTGCTCAGCACGGATGTATAGAGTTTGAATTTCAGTTTAAAAAAAGAAAATCAGTAATTGTAACCATTTAGTTGAAAAAAAATGTATGAGCCTGAAGTATTTAGTGGAGTGCTTCAGTTCTGTTCAGGGATGAGAAATACAAAAATCAGTTCATCTTCCTCCCATTTCTGACATACAGTACTTCTTTGAGGCTGTTGTTCAGAATTGTTGCTTGATAACTTCTTAAAACCTAGGTGCATTATTTGAAGCAGTTAGTTAATTGCCTTGTTACTGAAAATATAAAAGTCTTCCTCCCCAAGACACCTGTTCTTCTCAGGTGCTGTCTTGTTCAAGTTGAGCCAACGGATAAATATCAAAAGCTTTTTCTCAGCTTGTATTTACCTTTAAAAGCTGCTGTTGCTTCTTTGTCAAACTATGGAAAGGCTTGTGTGTCGATGCCTGACTCTTTTCTAAGTATATAAATTAAAAAAAAAAAAAAACCAAAACGGAACAAACAACAAAACCCAAAATCCTTGTGAACCATCCAACCATCTATTTTAACAGAAGTGGAAATCCACTTCACCTGTTACAATGCCACTGGGTGTCACTGTACGTTAGCTAGACTCGAGTAATTCTTTTACTTCTTGTAGAAACATCTCATTTCAACCTCAACGTTCAAGCTGTACACTATAATTCTGTTGTGTATATTTTGGGGCTGATGCTGTTTTTAATGTTAAATGTAATATAAATCCTGAAATAAGTTTTGTTGTGGCTGTTGCTCAAAATGTGTGAAATTTATATCTGGTCTTATTTTAGACATGGCATTGCTAAATTGCCCAAAACTGAGCTGGTAGTGCTGTTTGTATCCTGTGCTTCCTTTGTAATGCTTTGTTATGTGATGCTTGATACAAATGAAAACTTAGTATTTTCTATAAAAAATAGTTTGATAATGCTTTTTTTTTCCTATATAGGGAGATATTTGTGAACCTGATTTTATAAAACAGCTCTTCGAAACTGAGAAAATAGATATAGTTCTTCATTTTGCAGCCCAAACACATGTAGGTGAGCATTGTTCCATGTTTTGGTTTTATTTTCCAGGAATATATTTGTTTGAAATGTGTACTGATATTTTTTGTTTTTTCCCTTCATAGAAAACAAGGATACACTTTGTCTCTACAAACTACGTGATTCAATGTCTGGTGGCCTTTTTAGATTAAAGGGGTTCACAGGCTTAATTTAAAAAGTACTTATCTGACTGTTGTATATTTTCATAGTGCATAAATGGTAATGTGACCCCTTTTTTGTGCATTACATTTTAAAATTCCCTGTAGACCCACATATAACTGACAGTCTGCTGGTGGAGTCGTGAAGACAACGGAAAAAGAGTTTATACGTAGTCTTTAAGTTTTTACTTGATTGGTTCCAATATTGCAGGAAAACTCACGGTGTGGAAGTTAAAGGATTAGGCATAGCGACCATCTGAATCCTACCGGGATTCTCAAAAGAGAGAGAATGAATTACACTTAGAAGTGCGTATTTCAGATTGCCGCTCTTCAGTAATGCTGTTAATGAGAACTATCTGTACCATACTGCTTTCATTGTGAGAAATCCTCAAAGAATTCTCCAGGAAAATACTTGTAAAACTGTCAGTTTTGATACGCACAAAGTCATTAGGTCAGTGGGACAATTTTAAGAATTATAACAGGTGCTAGTTAACAGTAGTAGGTGTGTATTACTGCATCTTACAACTGTCTTTGAGTGATACTTTCCTTACTGAGCTTGGCCCTTTCTAGTGGAGAGGGGAAGTAGTTATGCTGCCACTTAGATAAAGTTAGAAAATGCTATTTCGAATGGAACCGCTTTTGCTCCTGATTCGAGCCTCTTGTTGAGAACAAGGATTTTGTCTTCAAGTAAGTGTAGAAAGTGTCTTCATTGCTCTCTGACAATCAAGGAACTAGTGATAAAGTCACAGTCTATATTGCAGCCTCTAATATTATGGTTCAATAGGAAGCCATATCTTGCCTAAATTTAATCAGAATTGTCTGGATTTTTTTATGTAGATCTTTCATTTTGGCATGCCCTGGAATTCACCTATGTGAATGTTTATGGCACCAATGTACTGGTTGCTGCTGCGCATGAAGCCAATGTGGAGAAGTTTGTCTATGTTAGTACAGATGAAGTATATGGAGGTAGCACTGATGAGGTGAGTTTGAAAGTGCGTGAGGGTTTTTCTATCTTTGCTTGGCTTTAATAGTGGAAACAAAATCAGTGTAACTTTCCTTGGCCTCTGTAAATGTATGGCTTTCGAACTATTTCAGACAGTACTGGAACTTGTAAACAAGCACTGGTTGTTTCTAGAAAGCTAAGTATCAAAATAATCCTGAGGTTTTTTTGGTAGCATGTTTTATATTGAATGTGTATTACCTGAAGCAGTGAGATTGGGATCATTAATGACATGTGAATATTCCTCCGAGATAGTGTCAAAGGAATGTGTTATACAAATTTTGCCTTGGAGCATTCATGAGACTTCAGTAATGCACACAGTATGTTGTTGTTTTTTTCTTTTTTTAAATTTTTTTTTTTTTTTTCTCTGCCTTGACTGTGGACTTAACGGACAGGGAACTAGTTTTATCTGCTAGCTAAAATACTAACAGAACTGTAGGTACTGACAATTTGAACAGGAAACAATTCCTCTATAGTTGGAAGAAATACGCAGATGTTTTTTTCTTGTTCTGTGGAAATCTTTTTGATTATCACCAATTTATGCCTGACCTTAGTTCGGGAAATGTAATTTACCTCAGTAAAAAGACAAATTACGCACGCTTGTCTTTCTAAAGGCGTAAATAATGGCCAAGGAATCTTGTGCCATAGTCCATTAAAATATTAATGTATTTCAGGAAAGTCATATGCACTTTCTTATTGTTGCAATGTCTTTGTCAGTTACTTCAACACAACTTCAATCTGTAGACTTCTATGGTACCCAAAGTTCGTTTTTGTTTGTTTGTTTTTTCCAAGCAAGAAGTAGATACAAGTGGCAGGGTAGCCATGAAGCTACGTGTTCTGGAACAGGTCAGAATTGTTGAAGCCTTGCTGTGGAGGACTTTGGGTTGAAATTTTACTTTTCTTATAGAAATAAAGTTTATAGAAAAGGGCGAATTGACCCCCTTTATTTAGGACTGAAAGGTCGATTTGCCAGCGGTGGTACAATGGCACTCTGAGGCAATATGAGCCTGAAAAGGATTGAACCTCCCTGTGGCAACAGCGATTATTTTACAAGATAAAAATCTAAGGAGCTGCTCTGATGAGGTACTCTGCTAGAATTATAAAAACATTACTGCTGGTATTCCTGCTGTCTCCTGTGTTTGATAAGTAGGTTGTCTTTTGTTACTGGTCTTCTGCTGTAAGTGGAAGGGTGACTTTCGCAGACTGGTACGCTTGGATGGATAGTTAGGGATTTTGATTGCAACTGCAGTTTTTGTAACTTTAAGACTTACCTGGGCAAAAGAGATTAAGTAATGCAAGTTTTTCTTTTCACTGTAGGAATTTGATGAATCCTCACCAAAACGTCCAACAAATCCCTATGCCTCCTCTAAAGCAGCTGCAGAATGTTTTGTTCAGTCTTACTGGGAAAGGTACCAAGTAAGTTGATGCAAACTTCAAAAACTCTGAAGCCCATACTTAAGTGTCTGTATTACGTATACAGGAATATACAAAAAAAGAAGTCTGTACTAGTCCACACAGTGTCACCGCTTTCCTGATTGCTAGCCTTGTGGTTTGGATGTGTCGGAGGATGTCCACCACTTATTGGTGGAGATACACTGCAAGACAGTGGGGAGAGGTCAAATGTTTTTAGATTTTTTTTAAGATCTGAACAGTGATGTCTAAAAATGTTCTTTGATTGAGTGGTCAAAGAGAACATTAGCAATTTAAAAAACAGCGTTAAGTTTGAATGAAATCAGTTTGTATGGAAGTAGAATATGCAAAGTTCAAATTTTATTAAGACTAGGCTTATAGTGAAAGCAAAAAAGAGGGGAAAAAACTCGTATTACTCAGATTTGTTTAAGCAAAAATATTTAAAATTTTGAATACTTGTCTTTTTGTCCTTGACATGTCCTTCTGCAGTGTTGTTTTTGATATAAAGCTGACTGGAATAAAATGTTAATGACTGTGAAACATTTTCTTGGAATAAGAGTTAGTAAGTCAGTCTTCAGTCAGCCAGATACATGTATGTAATGTCCGATGGTGGTTCCATAGCAAGACTGAGAGAATTACAAACATCTGTCACTTGTGGTGTTTCTAACAGACTGAGAAGGCTGGAGGCCCTTGCTATTTGACAGAAATATGGATAGCTTAATTCATTAATGTTCATAAGGGCTTGCAGATTTTTGAATAAGCACTGTGAAGGTGTCAGTTTATTATTTATTGATCAGCAAGAAGCCTACAGACTTCTACTGGTATGTATTCTCATGTAATCACATGTGTGTTTAATGCTCTTAAGTTCCCAGTTGTTATCACACGGAGCAGTAATGTTTATGGACCACACCAGTATCCAGAAAAAGTAAGTTAAGCCTATGCTTTACTCTGAGCTTCAGAATACCGTAACTTAGGGTTGTAGTGATGTTACATTTTTCTCATAAGAATGAACTGACTTCTGTAAAAAGCACTGTCTTGCAACGATGTTTTCCTGCACTTACCTGTGATTATATATTTTGATCTTGCGCTAACATGTCTTACCATCAACACAATGAGCGTGTGTTTTTTGGTTGTCAGTAAAGCATCAATTAGAGGTTTCTAGTTGTTTATGTGGATTTAACTACAGTGACTTTGTTTCATAATTTTCCTGTTTCTCAAAGGATATTTAACTGGCAGGGTTCCCCTACAAATGACATTAACTCACATGTCATGTGCTGTAATTAGCAACGTTTAATAACTAAGGTAAACATTTCAAAAAGTAAATTGCAAGAGAGTGTTATGTCTGGTATAGAAAGAGATGTTCCAACCTGTATAGAAAATAGCTAAAATAAAGCTGTAGCAATCAGATGCATGGTGAGAAGTAGTGCAAAGTGACTTGTTCTTTGCGTGTCTCCATACATATCTTGCAAGGTAACTATTTAAAATGGTTATTGGTGAGAGGGAGTTGCCTCTGTAGGCAATACCAAGATCTGCTATGCTAGTGAATGGAAGTACACTGGTGGAACAATAGTGATAATCATATGTACTCCTTGGCATTTGGAGCTTGTGTGAAATTTAGCTATATTTTGCAGTTCTAGTGAGATATTTTTTAATTTGAATTGTTTTTTTATGTATTGGTATTTTTTGCAAACAAATTTATTTTTCCTTATATTATTGCAGATGGATAAGCAATGGTTTTTAAAACTTTTTTTTCACTGATCCGTGGCTTGGGAAATGTCTGGCTACAGATTGCATGATGCTGGGAGTATATTCAGGGGATTTACTTGCTTTCAGCTTTGGCTGGATGGATCTTTAGTTTTGCCTAGCGTGTCCTATGTTTAGAATAGCAAGTTAACAAAAGTAAGAGTTGGAATAGCTTTCAGTTTAAAAACTTTAATAGTGGAGCCAACTGTTCTCAGGTTTCTGGGACATTATAAGTGGATCTAAGCTCGTAGCTGAACATAATGTTGTAAATCTTGTATGCTGCAAGCGAGCTAGTGGCTGTTAACTGATCCATGTTTACTCTTGAAATTCTCTATTGGTTCTCTTCAAAATGTAACTATTTTAATGACTCCTACTTTTTGGCTATAGATTTACTGCAACTTGCTGGAGGTTTAAACAGTGGTCTAAGCTGTTTTCACTAGTCATCCGTAGTTAGGGTGTAGTACACTTCTGTGTGTGAAAAGTAAAGGAACCATTTTCTTTTATAAAAATGTTACGTTTGTAACTACTGATTTGTAATGGTTGACCAGAAAGATAAGCTTTACAACACATAAGATTTACAACACAGTAGAAGAGTCTAGTCTTAAAAAATTCTCCCCAAGCCCCCTGAAAAAACCCAACCCCACACAAACACCTTGGATTTCCTGTGAACTTCAGAGAAGGCAATGTGGTGTAAAAGATGCTCTGCTTACACCAGGATAAAAGAATCCTTGCAGTTTCTAGGCTTGATGCATTCTTTGATTAGACTTAAGAAAACTTGAAACTATTTAAAGGGGCTTATTAAAATACTTACCTACTGGTGAAGCCCCATGTTCTTTGCAGGATAACAGCTTCTAAAATAGCGGAGTAATGTTTTTTTTTTTTTTTTGTTCAATTCCTTAGGTTATTCCCAAGTTTATATCTTTGTTGCAACATAACAGAAAATGGTACGTAACTTGCTTTTTCTTTTGTGTATGGTGTTTGTGCTATAAAACTGTAATTACAGTTAGAAATACATGGTATAGTTTCTAAAATGATAATGTCGTAACTAAGTTATGAATTGCTTATTTTAGTAATAGAATTTCCTTAAAACACTAAAGGATTTTTGCATGTCGGCTACTTAAGGTACCGTCAGGTAACTGTTAACAACAAAGCTGCTTAAAACGGTCTAATGAATTGACTGCTTCTGTTTAAGGATTAACAAAAAATCTTGCCTTTTCCTGGTCTTAAGCTGTATTCATGGTTCTGGACTTCAAAGAAGGAATTTCCTTTATGCGACTGATGTAGTAGAAGCATTCCTTACTGTCCTGAAGGAGGGGAAGCCAGGTGAAATTTATAACATTGGAACTAACTTTGAGATGTCCATTGCCCAGCTTGCTATGGAGTTAATCCATTTAGTGAGTAAACAGCTATGATGCTTTTTGGTTTAGCAGTCATTGCACATATGAACAATTCTACTATAAACTTTTCATAGCTCTGAGAGAGCTTAGGCTTGCGGTGAGTCTTAGAAGATAATTGTAGCAGAACAATGTGCTAACCTTTCTGTGGCAGCTGTACTATGTAAGTTTGCAGTACAGGCTATCAGTTACCCCGACGGGGACATAACTGGCATAACGATTAAATGCCATTTGGTAGGTTTTTTCATACTGGCTGCTACAGTTTTGGTCTGAGACTCTGCCTCTGTTAAAATCTATCAATTTGATTATGAATGGTTAGGCAGTGCTCAGAGGAAGGAGTAGTAGTGGAATTGTTCTAGATAGTTTTGACAATTTCTGTCGTTTGAAAACTCAGTTTAGACAAAAGACCTTTTCTGTTTGTGTTTGGATTGGTTTTTTAACCAGACTTAAATCTTGTTAAAAATCTATTTTTGAATGTATGTTAAGACAGTGCAAGATGTGTGGGGGTGATTTTTCTTTCTCTTCTTGACAGATAAAGAAGACCAGTTCAGAATCTGAAACGGAGCACTGGATGGATTATGTCAAAGACAGGTAAGAAAATAGCCAAGCATATGCAGGATAGCTTTATTCTGAAGGTTCATGAGTCTCTTGCCATATAGTTTTTTGTGAAAGTGTTTCTGCTCTGCAGGAGGGAAAACTTTGGAGGGAGTAAAAGCTGTTTTGCTTACTTTTTTTATTTTTTTTTTTTTTTTTTTAGTTAACATCTGTGATCTCTACAGAGCACTATAGAAAAACAGGATTTACATTTATTATTTGGATCTTTAGGTCAGAATATACGTCTTGAAGGGAAATGTATACTAACCTGTCTGTCTCCAAACTTTCTTCAGGCTTCTCACTACTGAAGCCTGCTCTGGGAAAAAGACAGGTTTTACACAGTGGCTAAATCTTTTCTTAAGAGTGGTTTAGATAGTTTGTTTAGTACTTTGTATTCAACATCACTTGAGATGAGATGAATCCCATCTTCTCTCATTTAGCTTTAGTATTTTGATGTTAATGTGACTAGTTCAGACTTAGAAATGCTTTATAGGTAAGACCCGCTCACCACAGGCAGAAATACACACCTACAGAGTGCAGTTAATTTTAGACTCCTATCTTAAGCTGAAACTGCTGTCTGAAAAGTAGGTGTAAACTCTGAGGTGCCAAAATTAGGGTGGCAGCAGAAATTGATAGCTTTTATAAATATGCTTTTGCTGTATGTTTCCATGCTTAATTTCAGGCTTGGTTTGGCTCTGTTCTTTTATCTCCATTTCTTTTCTGCAGCAACAATGAGTCTTTGCTTACTTTAGATATCACTCTTTCTCCAGAGTGATTAGAAATGACATGTCTACTGATAGCAGTTAAGTATTGTTACGGCCGTTGGAATTCTCACTTTCTGTTCACGTTTGGATTGTTATCATGGCAACTGAAGTGTCTTTAAATGTACCAATTTCTGTTTTTGAAAGGAAGCGTTCTTCAGAATCCTATCTGAGTATATTGCAGGACTTTGAACAAGCTGCCTATGGCTCACATGATGTGAGTGTTCAGTAGGTCTCAATGTAATTCGGGTTGAGATGTTTCTTCATGTGTATTGGGCGCTGTCCACTAATGTTTGAACATAAGTGGGCTTGGGAAAACTAGCCACATAGGAATACATCTTTCAAAGAATGTTGAGGCCTTACAAAAGATTGTTAAGATACCTAACTAATGATTATTTAATTCTATGATGAGTGACTTAAAGGTCATGGGGGTTACTTGCCATGGAAAAATTAGTTCTGCTTCTGCTTGAGATGAGCATGTTTTAATAACAGTGATAAGAGGCTGGTTTCTGTCTGCACGTGTAGCTTGACAATTCAGTATGCTAGTGCCAGTAATGGAGGAATGCGAGACTAGACTACTTAACTGCCAGATTGTGGAAGCGAAAATTTGTGCCATGCTTAAATATATGGCATCTCTTTCCATGTTGAATCTTGCAGCCTGGGATTCTACGTATTCAGTATTATTAAGTTTGTGTAGCTATTGAGGCACTGTAATGACAGTGCTTTGGAAGTCTGTGTATTTCACATCTGAAGTATGTGAAATTTTGTGGGCTTTCAGGGTGAAAAATGTGAATGCTGGTATTGGAAAACACTGCCTTGCCTATTGACTGTCTGAAGAGTTGCAAATGCACTGATTTGCACAATTGCATTGGCAGTAATTTGAGTTTTGCATTCATTTTTGTGCCAGTAATTCGTATTTATTCTAGTCAGTTCCAAGTAGTTGACTGTACAAACTGAATTGTATTGTTGTAGCCACACTCAGCTGCCGCATGTTTTTTGAAGGCGCTGTAATCTGTTGATGTTGATTGGAATTTTCAGAATCGAAGCATGCTTAATGTTGGTTTGGAGACAGTGTAGGGTGCTGCATCTCTAATTAATGAAAAAGTCTAATCAAATTGTTTTCCATATGCATTTATACTTTATCAGACCTACCAATGACCTGAGATACCCAATGAATTCAGAAAAAATGCATAACTTGGGATGGAGACCGAAAGTGCCTTGGAAAGAAGGAATAAAGAAAACAAGTAGGACTGATGGCTTTTACAGTAATTGTTTGGAAGTGATGGGAGGATGGAAAGGGAGAAAATGGGTATATGGGTTAGTTAATGAGAAGCTGAAGAGAATGAATTTAACACTTTAATTTTACATAAAATTGTCTGCTTTGTAAGTTGTGAATTTACCTGAGTTAAAAAAAAGTTACTCACGATACATTAGCATCAGGTACTAGAACTAATTACTTTTTAATGCTAGAATAAGCCTTGCATAAAGAATTTATAAACTCTAAACTAGATTTTAAAAAATACTATAGGTTAAAATTTTGCCTGATGAACTATTAGCATGTTGTTAGCCTTAGGATGTCTGTGGAATATTTGAATTTCCCTGTTATCTCTGGTCAGCGTGACTCATCAATGTTCTCTTCATGCTAGTTGAATGGTACAAAGAAAACTTTCACAACTGGAAAAACTCAGAGAAAGCTTTGGAGCCCTTCCCTGTGACAGAGCCATTTGCATAGCTCAGTGGTCCATAGGGTGGCGGAGAACCTGAAGGAGTTTACTCTACCTCATACAGTCTTCCCTTTGAAGCCTGCGATCGAGTGGCCTTGCTGAACCCTTAATGTATTTAAATCCATGAACCACGATGAGTACGGAACTACAGTACGGGACAACTTTGGAAAGGTTTCAGCACTTTATAAGTAGAACCTGTTGATTTCAGCTTTCAGTGCAATACTATATTCTCACTAGATACCGATTTTAAAGAATTGTACGGGGTGAGGAATATTTATAATGCCATAAATTAGTGTTAACTGATGTCAAATCTGCCTTACTAATTTAGAATAATCAATAGCGATTACAGCTTTTGGGACTTTGAATGAAATTTGTTCTAGTTCTGGAGTCGTTCCTCTGTATTAGTCTGTTTTTACAGTGTAATACATGATTTTTGTCACTTTAAAGTGTTGTGTTTTATTTTGAATCAAGGGGAAAATTGCTGTATTTTCTGGAGACTATAAACCATCTAAGAAAAGCCAGATATGGCACCCACAGGGTTCAGTCCTTTTCTCTGTTGGTGCACTATTACCTTCTGTAGATGACTGAACTGTTACCTACTCTATAACTTTAAATGCCCTTCTTTAAGGGCGGTGGGGGAAGGGCATCAAGAAGTAGCAAGTGTTCTCACTGATACTTCCAGAACCATTTTCTTAAACTTTTCTCTGTTTTAGACGTCATCTTTTTGCTGTATTACTGTCTTTTACATGTTAACTTCCTTTTCTTAACTAATTGCTACAAACATGAAGTACTTTAACATTCCAGTATGTTTTTTGCTGTGACATGAAGGCTAGCTATGGAGAAAAATTTTAAACACGTATTTTCCTGTGATTTGTGGGTTGGTGCACCTTACTCAATGCAGTGTTTCACAATTTTTTTTGCTGACAAACATTTTAAAGATGAAACAATATTTGAGTTTAAATGTAAAGTTTTGGACAAAATGTCAGTTCTAGAAATATGTCAATAAATCTTTTTCAAAGTTGATTTAGTAATAAAAGTTATGGTGTAACTGGTTTCTCTTAATTAAGTAACCATGTTGAATAAGTAGATGATGGGTTGTTTTTTTATATTCGTTAATTTTTCCAGGATACGGAAACCAGTGTCTTCACTTTGGAAGGGAAAACTCTCCTTGGTTTTATCACTTGAGTTTCTGTGCTCGGCACAGTCCCAGACCCTTCTGTTGCCCCTGCATGGAGCTGCAGAGGCACAGGGCTAGGATGCTATGGTGTACTGAGAAATTGCTGCAGCTTCTCAAGTCTCTCAGAAATGGGGAGTTAACAAAAGTATGTTGCAGAAGTCCTTTCCTCATCACCCTAGGTGCAGGAAGAATGGAGCTTGGGCATTTGCCGTAAGAGTTTGCTGCTAGAGTTTTGAGTTTAGAGATTAGAGTTTAGAGTTATGTAACTGAGCATAAAGCTTAATTGTACTGACCCGGGTGGCCTACCAGTAGTGGTGCGTTTGGACCCACAATGCTCCCAACTTCATAACACCTCTTGTGTGGTGCTGTTGATAACAAGCCACCGTCGGTTGGCAAGAGTCACCTCAAAAGACAGCTAAACAGTAAGTTTACCTTAGCACCACATACGTGTTCTGAAGTCTAGGAATGTGTTAGTGAAGGTGAGTTTTCTGTGATAAAGTGGGGTAATAATACTATACTAGAATTGCATTTCACTTGTATTTTTTGGCTTTCTGATACTTGGTTTGGTAGTCAGAACCTCCGTTTGGGAAGGAGGGAAGTTACAGGGCTTAATACGTGCTAGTCTGTTAGAATACCTGGCTTACCAGATACTTAAGACTAAGCTTCTACTGATGAATTGCTTAAATTTCATTGTCAAATATGTATTGCTGGTAACATTCAAATATTTTCTTAATTTTATGTTTTCTTGAGATACAATTCCTTACAATACGCAGAGTCACTTACCCATCTTACTGTTTTGTATTTTGCAAAAGTCAATACCAGAAATAGCTGAAATACCGCAGAGATCTGTTTTAGCTTTATTTATGCTTACTGTTGTATCTGCTCTGGGTGAGCTGTATGGAAGTATGCATCTACTTACACTGGAATACTGGTAATGTTACGTAGCTTTGATTTTAGGAATAGAGATTACAGATTATTGTTATTTTTAGCCTTACGGATAGGTACAGTGTCTTTTGAAACATTAAAAATAACTTGTGATAGTGTTATCAGACCAGAAGTACACAGAAGAAAGCAGTAGTGTATGACTGGTTTATTGACTGCATCTTTTGAAAGTCATCTGGTGTGTTTAGATGCTGCTTATGCAAGCTTTGACATTTATGGGACTATCCAAATAAGTGCTATTACTGGGAGTGGATTTCTCAAAAAGATCGGTTAATTTTTAGTGGAAACTGTTCTAGTTCAAATGTTTTTGAAGATTTAATCCTTCCAAGTGTTTGAAATTTTTTGCTTGGTGTTCATACTTTAATATTTATGTATATAAGTAAGCATATATACACGCATATTTTAAAATATAAATATATTAAAAAAACAACCTAGGAGGCTTTTGCTTTGAGCTACTTTGATGCTGTAGATCACGTTGCTTTAGCAGGTGAGTGCTCTGGTAGGAGCATTCCTTTTGCAAGGAAAAGTCTTTTTACTGTTAAAGAAAACTGCTTATTTTGCCATTAACCTTCTGGCTTCTGTGGGAAGAAAAGGACAAAGGATCAACTAGTGAACTGCTAATGTAGAGAAGTGTAATGCTTTTAGGTTTTATTTCTCACTGTTTTTACTTGAAAGATACGAAGAAGCATTTCTGCAGAAGGCAAAGGTAGCGATGCAAAATACTGTGAACACAGCAATATTTCAGTCCGCTTTTCTCAAGGTTTCTGTCACAGAACAAATTGAGGTTACAACAAAAAGAAAGTAAATGGAGTAAGTGTGTGTGTCACTTAAATTGCTGAAGCTTTCTAAAGGAGAAGGGCTGGCCTTTGGCAAAGGGTTTCGATCCAGCTTCCATCACGGATCAGAGGCTCACACTTGGGAAATCATGGGGGAACAGCTGTCTGTTCTGCATCTCTTTTGGGACATTATTGCTGTGGCTTGGATTGCAGCTTCAGGAAGCAGCTCCTGAAACGTCTCGGGCCTTGGGAAAAACCCCTGTTGTTCCCCTGTTATGTTGGTGCGCCAAGCCTGCTATTCAGCACATCCTTTGCGAGCGGCAAGTGAATGAATTTGGAAGGCGGTGAAGCAGGCAGCTGAGGCAGGGCTGTCTGCAGTCCCCCTGCCTTGCGAGTCGTGGCCCTTTGGGCCTTTTGTGTGTGTACTGGTCCCAGGCTGCGTGGTGGAGGTAATCTTCGCTTTCTCTAAGGCTTCCTCTGGTCCAACCTCGGCACCTGCTTGCTTACATTTGTGTGCTGCTTGTCTTTGAGGGGTCCCAGCTGTGGTTGAGGCTGGTTTACATTGCCGTAATACGATGTACTAGAAAGCAGCTTTTCTTTGTCCGCCTTGACCTTTACTAGAGATAGGAAGAAGTTTGTGGGTGAAAAAAGTGTTGTGGGTGTTGGTTTTTGTTGTTGTTGTTTTTTTTTTTTTAAAAAAAAACCCCAATCCCTACAAAACAGCACAAATTCTGTTTCCCTTTAGGAGAAAGTTGTGAATAATTTCAGCTGGACTCAGGATGCTCCATTTTGCTGAAACTGTGTTCTTAGGCTCTTTAAATAGCCATGAAATGCTAGTATTTTTCTACTTCTCAGTAAGGGGAACTCTCATACAAAAAATAAATTTTGTTGGGGGAAAAAGTGGATGTTTTATTAAATATACTCTATCTGAGACCAAATTGCCCTTTGTTTTGTTTTGCATTACCTTTAGTTTTTATTTCCATTGCCATTTCCATTTCACCTGGCAAAGCAAAATTTTCTAAAAATAATAAAAACGAGGATAAGCTGTTGGTCCACAGTAGCTCTGATTTTTGTGGTAATGTATGAAAACTCTAAAGTCAATAGCATTTTAACTTCTGTGCATGTCATCACACATTTGGAGTTTATCGACACCAACGATCACAAGATTACATTAGCTGCATTGGTAGGAGACACGCTCGTTAACTGATTACATTCATCACTTCTCAGCAAAACAGTCCTTGCCAGTGGCAATGGAAAATCATGAGACTATATGAGATTTTGTATCAGTATGTTGTTAGCACATCTGTTTAGTTCAGGGGTGTGGGTGTTTGGGGTTTTTTTCCTAATCTCAGCCTAACTAAAATTTTTTGTTGAAGAGTTAATTTTTAGTCACTAAACGTGTGGCCTTGTCCTCAGCATTTTGACTTCTGAAACTATGTCAGGTTGTGAAGAACAGTGGTTGCTCACAAAAGACTTTCCGAAAGTGGGACAACTTGAGGAAAAATATACTCTGAAAGTAAAAAGAAATATGGGAGTGTATGTCAGCAACTATTCACGGGGTGAGTTTGGGAAAAGGCTGCTTTTTCCACATTAGAAAAAAGGAGGGATTTGTTGAAGTCCTCTCTCTCTTCCACAGTAACAGGAGTTTATTTGGCTTTTCTTAACAGGGGGCAGAGGCAGTGGGCAATCTTGCAAAGCACCATTTCTTCCCCCACAGCATACAGGGAGCAGGAAAGGTGGGTGCTCTCACAGGCACCCTTTTTCTAGAGCTGTGGGATGTGCAAATAAAACCAAGTTTGAGACGTGTCTAGCACCAGTGCCACAAGTGCTAGTGTGCGCACTTGGGTGCATCCTCTACCTTCGACCTGTAGCCACAGGAGTGCGGTAACAGTTGCCTGTTGAGTTAGATGCCTAACCGACAATGTGAGAATAAACCATTTTTTCTTATGTTTAGTCAGGCTTTGTGATTTATGCAGAAACAGAGCTTCCCCTGTGGAATGTGTGTCTCTGAGCAAGACTGGAATGATGAGGGCAGAGGTGCCCTGTCCAGTCGTGGTACATCAGCTCTGTAGAGAATTTGTCAGACTTGGAAGTAAAGTCCCTGAAAACTCTGAAGCAAAAATAGTGCTGATCTAATGCTCTTGAATCCCCCAGAACACTGTAGTTGTTCCCCCCTGCAAATAATCCAGGAAGCCGCAGCCAAACGCCTTTATGCTGAATGCATGTGGGTTGTGTCACGCGTGCATGTGCACGTATGGTTTTGTGTTATTGCTGTGTTTGGCTTTGCCTCAAGGCACGATTTTGCTTGCAGAGACCTGTCATCGATTCGTTTGCGGTATTGGTGGTATCTGGCAATGTGGGACGAATAAATGACGCCTGGGCTCTTTACATCATTGCACACAGCTGCAGGCCAGCGGATGGGTGGGGAAGAAACAGCGAGGTGTTTGCAGGTGCCGAAATAGCTCAGTTGGGAGAGCGTTAGACTGAAGATCTAAAGGTCCCTGGTTCGATCCCGGGTTTCGGCAGAAGACTTTTTTCCTCCGTTTTACGCCGCCCTGCGGCGTTGGGCTCGTGCCAGGTTCCGGCGCCTGTCCCCGTTCCTCGCTCGAGCCGGTGGCCACCGTCGCTCGCAGCACGCCGTTTGTGACCGGTCGCGCACGTCACCCGTGAGGGTTCGCCGGCAGCAGCGCGCTGTGGGGGTTTCCCCGCCGGGACCGCTCTGCCGGCCTGGATTTCCGGGTTGTCCTCATAACACCTCTTGTGTGGTGCTGTTGATAACAAGCCACCGTCGGTTGGCAAGAGTCACCTCAAAAGACAGCTAAACAGTAAGTTTACCTTAGCACCACATACGTGTTCTGAAGTCTAGGAATGTGTTAGTGAAGGTGAGTTTTCTGTGATAAAGTGGGGTAATAATACTATACTAGAATTGCATTTCACTTGTATTTTTNGATGCCATTTTACCTCCGTTCGTTGTGCGCGTTGACGCTTGCCAGGCGATGGCATGGATGCGCAGGTACCGCTCGCTCTGCGGAGCCTCCTCCTGAACGAACAACCGGCGTTAGCCCGTCGAAGTGGCGACCTTCGGCACGCCCGCGTTTCGTACGTGTGAAAAACCCACGCAGAGGCGATTCGCGAAGGAGGTGTGTGGGCGGGAAGGAGCCGTCGAGCCTCCCCGTCCTCTCTTCCAGTGTTTCGTGCTGCAGGATCGTGGAGGACGCGCTGCAAAGCAAAGCCTCGACGTCACGGAAATGGCCTGCAGCTCGTGCCTACCCAACACCGCGTGTTCCTGCCATCCTCCCTGGCTACGTCTGGGAGGGTTTGCCTTCCGGTTTCCCTTTTTAGCTCTTCTAAGTTAAAGCTTTTTAATTTACTATGGATTAAGATGGAAGAACTGAAAGCAAAAAGCTTCATTCCCGGTCCTTTCCCTGCCCTCCACCGCCTCCCGCTATAGATGGAGGGACCCTAGAAGAGAAAGCAAAACTGTGCAGAGAGGAGCGGGGTGGCGTGGGAGGGCAGGGGCGGGGAGGGAGAGAGGCAGGGACAGAAGGATTAGAGATTGCTTTGTGCCACAATCTGGAGCTGAGGTCAAAATTCCTGGACCTCACTACTCCTCTGCTGTCAGCAGATAGCTGAAACTACTTCTCATTCACAGAAGGGCTAAGGGTTAGCTTCAAGGCCAGAAACTCTGGTAATTAGCGTCATCTAGTCTTTACCATTTATGTATTTCCCCCTGATCCTTCCCTTACTTTCAAGTTGTTAAAAACGGCTTGGATGTTTCCAAAGCACATTTTTAAGCAGGGCAGCTGTTTTTGATCTGAAGACATGAAGAGGCAGAAAATTCATTAGTTCTCTTGGTAATTTGTTGCAACTGTTCCAGATATATTCCTTCCTTTAATTTGGATCTGTCCTCCGTTAAAATTCTAGCCATTATTTCTGTTAAGCCTTTTCTCTGTTAGATCAAAGATCTTCTCAGTACCTGGCATTTGGTCATCATGAAGCAGTCAACATTCAGCTTTGCTTTGATAAACCAAAGAAATTGAACTCTTTGAGCCCCTCATTTTAAGACACCTTCTCTTGCTTTCCGGTATTTTTTTGTAACCTGTTTAGTATACTGACACCAGAACAACGCACAGAGAAATGTTGTTCAGTATTGGTGTCACCAGTGCAAGACACAGCAGTAAGTCAGCTCCTTAGCTCTCTTCAGCGATCTTTCATTTATTCATGAAAAGGTATCGCTGGTCCTTTTTTAAACACAGCATCACACCAAGCATTGCTGTTGAATTGCTTGTCCAACACAAGGAGCACTCGCTGCTGCTGAATACCCTATTAGTACAAACAGGAGAAGTGTGACTTCGACCCCTACCAGTAAAACAGGTAAGGGATAGTATAACTGCTTATATTACTGTTTTCCCTAAAGATTTTTTAAGCTTTTGAAAGAATATTAAGCCTGCACACTCGAGTACTCAGGGATAGAAGGAAATGTTAAAATGAAGATTGCTTGTGTACTCAGCTGTACTTTTGTGCATGTGATCTCAGAAATAAATACTTTTATTTTCAAAAAAAACTTTACTCATTCATGAAAGACTTTTACAGTGCTTTGGGAATCAATTAGGAAATTATTCATTTCCTGAAGATGTGAAATCGAAGAGGCAAAAGAGAGAACAGCTGTTTACTTCTTGTACATTTCCATGCTGCTGAATAAAAGAGAGTCATGGAGGAGGCTTGGACGTTGGACCTCTGACTGTCTGCTTGGCTTGTGCTTTCGTGCCCTGATAGCCAACTCTTTCCAAGGTTTGCTGTGGAGGGACCAGCCCCACGTAGTGCAGCCAGCAGCCAGATGGTGACACTCTGCTGCGGGGCCAGGATGGGGCCCAAAGCCTGCTTTTAGGCACTGATCTGGCTGTACCCTCTCAGTGCTGCACCGGAGGCTGGGTGCCCTCTGCCACTGAGTTCCCTGAGGGCCAGGAAAGGTGTGGGACACTCTTGCCCTCTCAAAGTGTCTGATTTGCATTGGGATCACCGAGGCACACTGATGTATGACGGTAATGTGCTGTGGTACTGTCTGAAATTTCTGTTTTTAAGATAAGGATAATATTAGCTGTAATAGCAATCCCGTTCTCAGAGGTTTTGTGATGTTTAAACAGAAATTTTGTGGAGCACTGAAATACTAAGGGTGATAGCCATGGGGACACTGAGAAGAAAATTTTTGTTCAGTATGGGATTTGGATAGCGCACACTGCATAAGGCCTCGGGTCTTATGTGGAAGAAGAGGATAAAATTGAGAGACGACCCTAATTCTGGTATTTTTAAACTTCTGTCTGATTGATTTTGCAGGCTCGATGCAGGTTTCTAATGTGATTTGGCAGGTTCTGGGAGAATAACCCCGAGTGTTGTTGCTTTATTGCTTTTATGTCACACAATATTCAGGCATTTTTCATTCAGCTTTATCTTCTTTACACCATCTTTTTTGTTAGAATTGCTGCTTTCTAGATTCATCTTGGCAGCAAGAATCTCTATTTCCATTTATTTTTCTGTTAACTTCTTCCCTCAAGATAAACACCCTGCTGGAAAGCGGATCCAGGCTACTTTCATGTCTGTCTAGCTAAGCCTTTACGTTTTAGTCAGAAGACTCCTTCACCGGAACTGGGAAACTTCTCTGCCGCTACAGATGTGGTTACGTATGTTTTTTTAAGTGACCTTCACATACTGAAGTTGATACCTCACAGGAATTCAGAGGAAAACTCACATTTGACAATGTTGTTTCAGCCTTACTCAAATATTCACAACCTGGTGGATTTGGTTCATGTGCTTTTTCCATGACCATCCTTGGCTACCGAGTCACTGTTTTAAGTGGATGAAAACTGGAGCAGGAGCAACAGCTCAGCGAGAGGTGTACCACACAGCCTAGCTCTGCCGCAAGCTGCAACAATTTGCAACCACAGAACATGACAAATGATGAAGAAGCTTAAAGCTTTACTTTGAAATACCTCTGTTCGGTATTTCTGACAGTGATGGGACTAACTTGGCGTGCCCGATGTTTTCCATAGGCTCTCTGAGAGTTTCAGCAAGCTCAGGTGTTCCTCGGATGAGACGTGACTCTGTATGTCCCCAGACTTGTGCATCTACCTGATTTTGGAAGTCCCCTCCTTGTCCCTGCAAGCAATTTCTGCACCTGATACTTGCTACTGTCTTGCCTGCCTCTCAGTGGTGAATATATGTCACTCCTACACTTAGTAAAATTTCCTTCTCACTGTATTGAAAATCGGGTTTGTTTGATAGAAAAGGTTGGTTTCTGGCTCTTGACTAAAAGATTTCTTTGACTTTGTCTTCTGCAGCGTTTACAGACATCCAGTAAACCTCATTTAGCTACACAGTATGATCAATGCAAGAGATTTAGGAAACATGACTCAGGACTCACATTTAGTCTTTATGATTTTTTAAAATATTTTTAATAACAAATTTTAGTTACTGGTCCTGTAGAAGAACTAGAATTGTGTTTTTTGACTTTCTGAGAAAGAAATGCATTTAAAAAGAAACCCAAAATTTCAGCTGATTTTGCATTTCTAAAATCTAGCGCTATACATTCAAGTCTCTTTTTTTTTTTTTTTTTTTTTTTTT
>VZSC01008723.1:106486-172774 GCA_013398225.1 Steatornis caripensis
TTTTTTTTTTTTTTTTTTGCCTCTGAGTGAGCAAGTTAGGAGAGCTTTATCTTGTTTGAGTTCAGTGCAGGAACCTCGTGTAAGGAGGCTTTTTCTGATCCAGTTCCTTGGGAGTTTGAGAGTTTTTGTTGTTTTTTTTTTCCCTCCCAGCAACATATCCCAGAGTTCCTGCTTTTGTAGGAATATAGAACTCGTATTCCATAGTAATGTAGAAATATAGAATTTATGGTGTAGTTAACAAGACCGATTCGAGGCAGTTAAGTGAAGTCTTAACGTTCAGTCCTGCTATGGTTATCAGGTTATTTATTCCTCAGTGAACCTTGGGGGAAACGTGTTTTTGTTTGGATGTACATACATCTACTTGCTTAAAGCATTCATTACTTCACCCAGCAATGTTCTTGGGATTTAGCCCACATGACATGAGGGATGAACATCTTTTGTTCTATTTTATATTAGATAAGTAGTAGCTTTAGTAGTTTGAATAAAAATGGTGAGAGGAGTATGTCTTAGTTTGAACTAGCACAGAACCAAATATTCTTTTTGTAATTTTACCTTTCAGTTAAGCCTCTTCTAAGTGACTGCACTTTCTGAAGTTAACGGCGTATTTTTCAGGCAGTCTCTACTTCTAGAAATGATATTGCTTGGTGTTTATAGTTATTACGCAGGTAATTATATGGGGTATATCCCCCCCACCTTGACCCTGAGAAGGGGAAGGGAAAGTGTGAATAGAGAGCGTCTGTTGTCTGTTTAACAGCCAGCCCAGCCTTAAACCTTTGACAGAGTATCTTCTGGAACTGGCACTAGAAAGATTAATGTAAGGACGAGACTTTAGAGATTTCTGATATTATTTGAAATGCTAAGTTTGTACTATCTTTCTTTTTTTTTTTTTCATGTGGTGCAGAGCCAGATCTGGATTTCCTTCTTCGTGTTTCTTTCCCTGTGATCGGGACAATTTGTTGCATTGCTGAACTGTCGAGACAAGAGCCTCTGTCCTGCCCCTTCCATGCTGCACATGAGGTCTTAGGCTTACACCTTCCTGACCGTGTCCTGAAAGACGAGCCACAAAGGCAGCCTGTGTGATAGCTGAGCTGCAGGCTTCTTAAGGGTTTTGCACAACATCTGTAAAGCTCCACATGAGCAAAACTGTACATCTCACTTCACTTTTTTGTCAGCCAGCGTAAATCTACTCTGTGTAAATCAGGTCATATGCTACCACAGCCATTTGGAGTGGGATTCATCTCACTTACTTCAGACATTTAAAAATTCAGTGTCATTCTTAAGTTTGAACTAGTTACCTTCACCTCCTTTTAAGGCCAAGGCAGAGAAATTAGGACAGAGAGAGGTCATCTGACCTTGCCAAGATGCCTGTCTGAGAATGGGATGAGCTCTTCCGTGGAGGTGCTTTTTTCTCTTCATAGATGGTTGGGGAACCACAGGGTAACTGAAATTTAGCTCTCTTACATTCCACATGCCTGGGTTCCTGAAGTGAATTGTACTTTATATCTATGACTGCCTTTATAGTTAGATCAAATTAGAAGCTGATGAAATAACTCTGGAGATAAAGTTGTCTTTGGACAACCTTTGGACAGGTGGTCACCACATCTGTGGTGCAGAGGCAGATACAGAGAGGCTCTGGAGCGGAAGACGTCTTTGACATTATTTACTAATCCTTTGCCAGCTGAAGATGTTGAGATGAGTGGTGTTGCTTGCTCAGGATGGTTTCATCTGCCAGTCATCATTGTATTTGTCTAAACCATAAGTAGCTTAAGCTCTCATCCGTGTTCCTACATATTATGGACACTGGAAAAAGAAGTCTTGTGTGTTTTCTGTGAGACCTGACCAGATTACTCTTCTCTCAGTTGCCCTTCTAACAATGTGAATATGTTGTAGCACAGAAATTGGTTTTCAGGAAAAGAAGTCCACAAATTAGAAAGGGACTGGATAAACAATGTTAATATGAGAATGCAGTGCTTCCCAGAGATTTCTGTTTGATGGCTTATTTCAGTATTCAGGAGGTGGCTTTTTGTCAGGTGCAGACTTTTTTCTTTTGTCAGGTCACTTAAAATGCCTCACATGCTTGCTTGTGGAGTCTCTGTTGTGTAGTGCGTAGTCTCACACTGAAGCTGTTACCTCAACCAGGGCACTTATCAGCTCTCTCTTCTACTTGCCATCTAGCGTGTTCTAGATTTCTTGAAACTCCTAGAACATTTATGCCTGTGAGATCTCTCTCCTCCAGGTGAATTACTCTTCAGATTAGATGTCCATTTGCTATAATGGGAACTTAAAAGATATGTGACCCCTAGACAGACGCAGACATGGTAGATGCATAAGGAACATATCTTAGTCTTGAAATGACTTCCACCTTGTATAATGAATAGCTTTGCTTCACACATTTTTCAATGAGACACTTTCATAAACATTCAAGTAACACATACCTGGTGGCAGTATTGCAAAAACGTGCCTTAGATCACACTTCTTACTGTATGGAATCTGGAGCACATAAATTCACAACAGTTAAAACCAGCAGCCAAAATATTTATCTGTCAGTTAAAATTGGAACAAAAAAATGGATTTGATGTAAGCTTTGGGTAAAGTTTAGCATGGTTTCATTTCCAATCAAAACATTCTTATTATGGCCAGTTTCATGTAATGTGCGAGATAAAGGTCTGTTACGTGATCTTTGGAGCAGTGGAAAATGTACTAAGGTATTATAGTTTGAGTTTCTTGCTAAGTCCTCTTTGTCCAGACTTGAAATTTTGCTTGACAGAAGTATAATCTGTTCTTTCTCAGACAAGGTTCATGACAATGCAAATGCCTGTACACTAATGTAAAGGTGTTTAACAGAACAAAAAATCAGAGGTATAATATTTTGTTCAAAGAAAAGAAAAATTATTCACAATGCCCAAAATTTCCAGAAGCGTTCATTGCTTTTGGGTGCTCAGCTTGCGATACCATGGATTCACTTGACTGGGAGAGTTTGCTTCTTATCATCTGGTGGGGTTGTTTTGGTTTTTTTCAATTTGAAAATTATTTTATCTGTCAGATACTTGGGTGTTGCTCCTCCTGTCTCTTGTCTTCCCAGTTTGACCTTGATCTTTTACTTGTCTGCAGTTTTCCTTGTTTTCTCTTTCTTCTTCTTACGTCCAGAATTATCACCTGCCATTATGAGTGATCATGTGGTTTATTCTTTCTACTGATGTATTGATTTCCACATAAATTTATGTGCAGATTGTAGTATTTTGGCAAAAATTCTTTCCAAAATTCCAAAAGCTAAATACTTTTCTGACTCATTGCTAATCTTTGCTTCAATAGAGCAGAAGGAGGCTGAGAAAC
This sequence comes from Steatornis caripensis, assembly GCA_013398225.1. Classification (NCBI taxonomy): domain Eukaryota; kingdom Metazoa; phylum Chordata; class Aves; order Caprimulgiformes; family Steatornithidae; genus Steatornis; species Steatornis caripensis. Next base: position 109,820 of record VZSC01008723.1, read on the forward strand.
AATACTGTCATTGAGAAAAAAAATGAGAACCCGCTGCCTACTTACTTCTCAGGAATTCTGTATTACTCGGGTGAGTTGTGTTTAGTAATTTCTTTGCCTGTACCTTTGAGTATTCTTATTCTTTATTCCCTCTCTTGCCAAAAAAAATATGTGAACATGTTAATCCCCAAAATGCATTGGCATCTGTATGGGTATATTTGGTTGCTGCCCTTTGATGATAGCCTGAGACGTTTGCTGTTAGGGGCTGAGCCTGGGCACCAGTCCAGACTACAAGGTAGCCAGAATACTGTCTTCAGTGTAAAGCCTAAATACTTTAACTAATAAATTTAACACAGTTTCCGATCTGGAAGCCTGACCTGGTAGCTCAGAAGTGTGGACAAGGCAGCACGGTCACAGTTTGGATCAAGGGGGCTTCAACCACTGCTCATGAGCTCAGATTCGCTGCCTGAGAAGTCCTTTGATAGCGGCAGGCAAGCAGTTCTGGGCAAAAGTGCCAACACATAGTGCTACTCATTTTCAAGATAATAAAACACCATAGTAAATTAAAAGTCATTCAGCATGCGATCCTGTAAACTGGTATAGTGCTGATATTGTGTAGCCCTAACAACGGGTCCTTTATTAAAGAGGCCAACAGGAGGTTGTGGGAACTTCTGAACAGCGAGGCGCTGAGGAACAGACAGTGCCTGCCCTTTTCCCGATGACTAATTGAAAAACAACTGTCTTTTTGTGATTTTGCTCATTGGCTTCTGCATGGTGTGTCATGCAGTGACATGTGGCTGCTGATGCCAGCAGACCCGCAACGGGCACCGACATGGTGACACCAGGTTGTGGGATCTGTCTGTCCTTTTTCTATCCATCCAGATGCTCTTCCCCTGGCCAGGGAGGGCAATCCTAAAATGTTGATGCGTTACTGAGGACCAGAGGCTAGCACAACTATGCTAGTACTGCATACTGTAGCATGCTCCCAGTTTTGTAAAATTATGTAGTTGCGACAGAGGGAAGTCATCATAAGAAAAACTACGTACATGCCACTCTTCTACTCACAGTTTTCTTTCATAGAATCATAGAATGGTTTGGGTTGGAAGGGACCTTAAAGATCATCTCATTCCAACCCCCCTGCCATGGGGTTGATCAGGTTGCTCAAAGCCCCATCCAATCTGGCCTTGAACTCTTCCAGGGAGGGGTCGTCCACAACTTCTCTGGGCAACCTGTTCCAGTGTCTCACCATCCTCATAGTGAAGAATTTCTTTCTGATATCTAATCTAAATCTACCTTCTTTCAGTTTAAAAACATTACCCCTCATCCTATCACCACATGCCCTTACAAAAAGTCCCTCTCCAGCTCTCTTGTATGCCCCTTCAGGTACTGGGAGTCTGCCGTCAGGTCTCCCTGGGGCCGTTACTAAGTCACCTGAATATTTTAATCTATCCAGTATTCTTTTTCTCCACACTCTAACTTCTCTGAAAATGACACATTTCTCTTTCCTCATGTGCTAAGTTAGAACTTTTTCTTGCCTTACCTTGCCTTGCCTACCTCAGAACCTCACCTTTGTCTGCCCTTACTCTTTTCTGTCTCATACAGGCTCTGCAACGGCAGTAGGTGCGTGTCTGAACTGAGCTGTCTGTGATTATAATGGTTGCATAGACACATATTTTACATGTAGACACCTCGGTTCAGGGGTGTAGTCAGCTCACTGAATCCTATCTGTACTTTTTGATGGTTTTTTTGGTGATGCGGGTAAATGTGTGATCACTTTAATTGCTCTGAGATGGTATGTTGGTAGCATTGTCTAACCTGGATTCGAGGACTGATCTTTCCCACACCAGAGGTGTGCTCAGGTGCTGAGTAGTACAGGGAGGTGCGTTGTTCAGAGTGTTTTTGAGTTAGTACCTCCATTTATGACTCCTGAGCTTCTTCAACTTATTTTTCCAGCAAACTAGTCATACTTTTTTGTCTTTTTCACATGTTGCGTCAAAAGCAGCAGGCAAAAGTGAGTTCCGGGGAAATTGAATCCTAAGGGAGATGAGTTGAAACACATTTCAGACTACGTGGTATTGCTAATTGGCTTTGTACTTCCAAAAATGAAGTAGAATCAAATGAAGTAGAATCATATTTTAGTTTGTCTGGCAAGTAATAATTTTTTTATACAAAGATTGGAGAACCTGAAAGTGCTGATGACAGTGTCTGCAGCGTGGACGAACTCCTTAACTGCATGATGACAATAAGTTTGCTGCATAGATGATATACTTCTTATGCCATGGAAATCCATGAAATGGATTGAACATCCATGGAAATATTGAATAGTACAGACACGAACACAGCTGTTTTCATTATGCGTATTTGTAAAAATATGTCTAAACAACTTTAGTGTGGAGGGGAGAGGTAGAGAAAGCTTTCAGTGAAGCAGAGGGAGTTGCCAGTTTTTATTCAGTGTGGTAGAGCTGAACTAATAGCTATTGCTTCAGGTTCCTCTCATGACTTATCACTACTTTATTTTGATTTATTCATTTTATTCCTCTAGCACGTAGAAGTTGCATTGTGGGCAAGAGCTGCTGCATGCTAGCAGCTTTTAAAGGTAATTTTTGTTGATGTCCTGAACAAAGGCACTTGTCTGGATGTCTGGTGCATGTATTGATCTTACAGATCGTCTCCTGCCAAGTGGGTAATAAATGCTCAGCTATGACAGTTCTGAAAGTCTAGCAGCCAGACCAGCCCCAAAACAACCTCTGGTGTAATCACGGGGAAAGGATTAGAGAGCAAACAGGGACCACTCACACTTTAAAAACAATTAAATAATCTATCTTGCATGCAAGAAGGCTATTAAGAAGGGAACCCTTCTCTGCTTGCCACTCAGATATTTAGAGTACAAGTACTGCAGTCAGCAGGTGGAGTCTCCTTCCCAAGCTGTTACTGCCAGGTTTATTAATTTTTGTTAATGATGCACTATATCCTCTGCACTTCCAGTTCATTTTCTACTGCTCCTGCTTTAGTAGAAAGTATTATCTTGCAGTGAAAGAACTGAAAAGAGAAGGGATTTCCTCTTTTGTTTATCGTCTGTTTACAGGGTTTTGACTGAAAGAATAAACCTGTGTCCCCATCCTCTTCAGCTAAAGCAAGACCATCAATTTCTCAAAGCTCATGAAAGACCTGGAGAAATAAATCTGAGGCATTCACTCTGCTGACAAGCTGCCAGAGCCTGCAGAACTTGTGCTCACGCTGGCATCTTTTCTACCCTTCATGTCATGTGCAAAACACGAGGATTCGTGCCGTGCTAATCCCTCTAATGAGGGCTTCTCCCAACCTCTACATAAACCTCGCTCAAAGCTGTGGCTGCTGGGCAGGCACTGCAGAGCCAAAGTGCCTGTCTTTTGAACCACATTCAAGGCAATTAGAGACCGGGATTAAGCAAACACCCGACACCAGAATCCTCAGCAGTGAAAGGGATTAGCCCGGTCAGCTGGGGTGTGGAGCTGCGGCAAGGACAGGCTGTCCCACAGCGGAGATCTCCCTGCTCTGCTCGCCTACACCCAGCTGCAATGGGCACCCTGAGGTGGCTCTTCTGGGCTGGGCTGGGCTACCTGAGCTGCTGCTGTCTCCACCGGGCCCAGGCGCAGTTCCCCCGTGCCTGCATGACGGTGGATGCCCTTCGCCTTAAGCGCTGCTGCCCGGCCTTGGGGACGGAGCCAGGCAATGTCTGCGGGTCCCTGCAGAGCAGGGGACAGTGTCAGGAGGTGCAGGTGGACACTCAGCCCTGGAGTGGCCCCTACACTCTTCGAAATGTGGATGACCGGGAACGATGGCCCCTCAAGTTCTTCAACCAGAGCTGTCGGTGCATGGGTAAGAGGAGTTCTGGGGTGAGGGGACGGGGATGGATGGGTCTCCTAACCTTCCTCAAAAGGCCAGAAACATTCCTGATGGCATAAGGTGTTAAGAAGGCTTCAAATATTATCGGTTTCCTAAAAATGCTATCATGCGCTCATGATACTGGTAGCACTTCTTCAGAGCAACGGAGTCAAAAAAAGGTCTTCTCTCATGCAGACTTTTGGGTTTTGCTCTTTGCCCCTGAAATTGTCCCTGTAGACACCCAGCACCTTTCTCTGCAGGGTTTTGGACATTTCAGCACTGCGTTCAAACCTCTACCACTGCTAATCATGGCGCAGCGAACCCGCATCAGTTTGCACTGATCAGAGGTTTATTCCTTTTGGAGTGGTACTTTGCAGCACGATGTACCCCTGTGCACTGAAAACGGGTGGGTGTCTGGCCAGGGTGTTTCCCAGGGCTGTTGACTAAGTCTGCAACTCCGATCTGAAATGAGTCTTTGGGTGGTTTGAAACCACCAAAGAGGCCATCCGGTCCTTTGCATTCCAAGGTCCGGCCACTCCTTCCCACCATGACCTTATGGGGGCCTCTCTATGTTCGTGTGGAGGTGAAATGGGTCAGGGAGGAGATGTGCTTGAAGGCTAACCTGGCCAAAAGGATCAGTTCACTAGTGCTCGCCAGAGGGAGGGAATAGGAAGGTGAGGTCAGGGCAGGATAAGGGGACAGGACCCTTTTTCAGCAGCAGCCCTGATTGAAGGAGGGTTAAAATGAGCCGCAACCTCAGCCCAGGCTGCTTAGCAGGGCTGGCAGGAGATGGTACCAGGCAGGACTCAGGCAAAAGGGACATCTCTAGCACAGAAGTCACCTGCTAGGCAGATATCAAACGCAGCCTGGGATTCCTTGTTGGAAACACAAAGTTGTTTGGATTTTCTAACATGGCAAGAATAGCCTGCTTTCCTTCAACCTGATTCTTAGAACTAGCTGAACTGTTTTGTTTAAAATATACCTTGTCTCTCACTATCAAAAAAGCCCAGATCGATCTGAGAAAGCAGCATTGCAGAAAATTTCAGCCCGTGAGGTTTTGCAGCACTGTTATCAACTGAAAGCAGAGAGGTAGCAGTAGATGACTTAAATGGATAGATGGTATTACTGAAGCTCCTCAAAATAACAACAGACTTCAGAGGATAAATTGGTTTTTATCTCTTCCTTTAGATTTCAAATTCTTGTGTGGAATTACCTCTCCAGACACTTTACAAAAAAATTGGATGTAGTTGTTCTTTCAAGATTCTTATATATCTCCAAAACTCAGGTGTCACACAGAGGCACAGACCCTGAGTCAGAAAAGCACTGAAGCACATGGCCATACACCAATATTTATGCAGTCTGAGTAATTAGGGCATCAAAACCTGGGAGGAAATGAAAGAGCAGTGTAGGCAGACATGGTCTGCATTGGCAGACATTAATTTGCTTGTCCAAGTAGAAGTAAGTACTGGTATTTGATATTTGCAGGGCTGGAGCCCAGCTCACGTGACCGTAAAGTAGTGTCATTTCATTCAGCCTTACTTCTGCTGAGCTGTCCGCTCTCCTCAGCCCTTCAAATCTGGTTTCTCGCTCTGTGTTTTTATTTCACGCCTTGTATCCCTTTCTCCTTCCAGTCTTTATTATCTAAATATACCAATGGTAAAACATAAAGGTGGCGGGCATCCTTAAGGATGATTTTCAGAAAGGTTTCCTGGGCTCTACTCTGCTGTGGACAGCTTGATGCTGGATGTGAAGGCATCTCTAGGAGAACACTAAGAAGTTCGCAACTGCGTGGAATTTGAATTAGATCTGATGCTTTTACAACGCTGATGATCATGTGTCTGTGTCTATTAGTATTTTGTTGTGGGTTTTTTTCACTCTGTTGTATACACTGTCTGTCTGTCTGCACACCACTTTTAAGTGGTGTGACGTGTGGGCTTTATTAGGCATCTAGGGCTACGGTACCTAGGGTAGGTAACACAAGTAAAATACACTCATTCAGAGGAACATGGAACGGTGCAGGAACTATTAAGGCATCTTATTTTCCAAAAGAATATTATGTGCAAACTGCCTATTTGAAATGGTTCCTGGCTTGTGCAAACTCCAACCCGTGCCAAGGCTCTTCCTAGCATTTTAGCAATATAAACGGTCATGTTCCAGTGCCATCTTGGCACTGTTTTATTTATAGTTTAGACATGGTGTAAATGATAAGCTGTGGGAACTCCAACTGCCATGTAGCTGATTAGATTTGGTTAGACAGTGCCATTTAAACGTGTCACATCATAGCTGATGGCTGTATGGTAAGAAACCTGGAGGAGCTGTGAGGAACAGGGGCCAGGATTTTCGAAAGGGGTGATTCTGGAGTTCTCGCAATAAATTAATCCACTTGAGCTTTCTGCTAAAAACTTAATAGCTAAGGATAAAAGGAATTATGAAAATTTGGCCATTTGTAGCTGTTCACTGAGGAAGAATGTCTTAAAATTATATCCATCCAAGTGTGGGTGCTGAATGTTTCTGAAAGAAAAAAAAAAAAGGAGAAAATCCCAACACAAATACTGATGGGTGGTTCTTGTGAGGTCAGATTATTTTTTTCTCAAATAAATGTAAATTTTCTAAGGAAGATTTTAAACACCACATTTCTTTTCCATTTCTAGGCTGTAGCAGATAATATACATTAGCCTGTCTTTAACCGGGGACAAATACAACAGAATAAAATTAGTACAACAGAAAGATCCAGCTTCACTTCCCACTTTTTCTGCAAAGAGCCATGGTCAAAAAGACAATTGTAAGTCTGTTGTCAGGATGCTGCTTGCTGCATGTTTCACTCAATGTGTAGGTGGCAGCAAAAATAGAATCTCCAGACAAAAGATGGGGTTATGGCATGAATGTAGCTGGGAGGTAGCAAAGAGTTTTTAGTTCCTGTCTAATTTCAGTTTTGAACCATTGTGTGTATTCTGCAGTTGGTCTGGGAGCACATAATATTAATTCAATTTATATAAATTCTTAAACTGAAATGACCTGATGACAGTTCCTGACAGTATGCAGTACTATGTGAAGGAGAATATAGCAGCTTTTTTTTCAAAAAGGTGTATGTGTTGAATTAGACAAAATGTTGGATGCACTAGTCTAACCCTGAAAATTGACACGTAGTTAATCGCACAACAGAGCAATATTCCAGTGGGATAGTTAAATTTAGTTTAAAAGATTACTGTTTTAGAAGACTTAGAACTAAATGCTATTTTGGGTTCTGAAGGATAAAATTCCACTAGTGGGATACAGATCTGGTAGACTATTTAAAAAACTCAGTACAGAAGATTATTGTGAAAAAATCACTGCAGTCAGTCATGTGGTTGCTAGTACAGATTGTGACACTGATTAAACAATGACGTAGTTTCAGTTCGCTGAGGAATTAAGCATAATTTTCATTCATTTTTTCCCCTGCCACTTTCTAAAGTTGACATGTGGACATGTGCTGAACATGGCTCTGTTTTTTTTTTTTCCCATAGAACTTTTTTGAGGAAAAAAGTATTTAAATCTTTTCACATTCCTGTGCAATATATAATCATGCCGAGGACAGAAAGTTTAAATTCTATTGTTTAGGTGTAAGGAAATTGCCAGTTAAGCCATGTAGCTGATATGATGTCCCTCCCAACAGGTAAAAATGAGCTTTTGAGGTAGTTATAAAATACACTTCATTTCTTATTGTAGGCCAATGTGACTGTAGGATAATACGAAATTATAACCATGCCTTGATGACCCTGTTAATAGCCTGTGCTAGGTAGAGATCTTCTACATCCTACAGCCTAACAGTATGTCCAAAGGAAGCACTAGAAGATTCAGAAGAGCGAACCATTTGTCTCACATGGTAGCAATCCTGATCCTACCGTTGGGATACTGCAGTACGCTGGTGTTTCAAACCTAATGTAACTTCTGCTTTAGTGCAACGACTAAAGAAGTCTGAAAAGGAGTCATTTCTTCTCATCTGATAAATGATGTGTATTAAGCTGGTCTCTGTGGAAGGAAGAGGCATGACAGCTGCTCAGCTTTCATCTTGGTACAGTAAAACAAGGCAGAAGATGGTGAGTGTTGGATGAGTTCCTTTTTACTGAAGAAAAGACATTGAGTTGATGGAGTTATTAATTTGTGTTACGCTCAGTGTCTGAAGGGCCAACCACATGCTGTGACTGCTCAGAGGTAGAAAAATCCCTGCCTGTGAGCTCAGGCAATCACTGGGGTTGAGAAGCAGCTACAGTAGTATGTGATAACTGGTGTTGGCATACACCAGTGATGTGTATTAACACATACCAAGCGCCATGTCATAAGAAGTGTCTTTTTCTCAGTGTCATGCCCATGAACTGACCCACTGGGAGAAGTAGCATGGCGATAGTGCCTACAGAAACAGCCAGATTCACCCAACTTGACTGGGAAAGAGCACCATTAACAATGGTGAGATTAGGCATGGAAGAAGATATATAACTCCCAAGGCATGTGATTCCTTGTGTTCAAAATGATCTTGAAAGGGTCTCTCTGCCTTGCTGAAAATGTCTACTGTGTGCTATATCCTGATAATACGAGAGTAGTTTTCCTGCTGTTCTAGAGCTGTACGATTGAAGTCCACCATCACCAGCGTAGCAGACATTGAAGTTAAGTTGTAAGTAAGTGACTGGGCTGTACATTTCACTGCTATCCTGCAGAAAGTCAACAAGGCAGTAAATGAACTTTCTGACCACAGCAATGCATCGTTTCCAGGCCAGTGCCTGACTGAGTGCTGAAAAAGTGGCTTATGTGGGACGTAAAAAGCCTGGATCTGTCTGCTGCAGTCGCTTCTGTTTGCAACGTGGGAAATCCCACAGTGACCTCCATCAGCTTCTCACCATTTGAGATACTGCATAGCGACAGTCCTGTGATGCATGGAGGTGACGAAAGAAAATGACAAAAAGCAACTTTCTGTTTCATGAGGTGCTGCTGTTGTGTGCGTTTCTGACGAGAACATTGCCAAATAGACCTGAGCACGTTACAAAAATGTTCAACACGATTAGCAGAAATACTGCGGTGTGAAATACCACTTTGCCTGGAAATAAACTCCTGTTTGCCAGTCTCTTCTTCACTGTAGTCCTCCTTCTTACTCAGTAAAAGCTCATGTCCCATTGAAAAGTGTTTGGCAAAGTGGTGGAAAGAATGGACCCCTTGGATTACTTCATAGATGAGGCAGATAAGGGAGAAAATCCTGCAGAGCATCAATTGAATATAATTAGGACCTGCCTAAGGGAAACAGGTGAGGAGTCATTGGTCTGCCTGGCTTTGAATGCCATACAGGTGGAGAAAAGCTTTCTTCCCATGAAGTTGACTTATCTTTTCAGGCTTTTGCAAATTTCTTTTCATAGACTGAGCAAGCACATACAATATACCTAAAATATGGATATTTTCCGATAAAATGATCTTGGGCATCAAGAACTGCATAGACTCAAAAGGCCCTCACTGAGAGAGGAATCGGCACTGTAAAAGTCTCCACAAGTGACTGGTGGAGTCTTGTTCTAGTACCAAGACCAGACAGTACAAACCTGCTCCTGCACTAAGTTTGGTTCTGTTAGTGCTGTATTTCAATGTGATGCTTATCCAATGCTGTGAGTCGATGGGTTATTTGAATTACTGGAACTGTGACCGCCAATGTCAAAAAAAGGTTGTTGACAGATCTTTTCATGGTTAATTTCTGCTTTGCACCTCTTCTCTTAAAAAGGATTCAATTGTACTTTTGGGCATGAGGGGACAACAGCTGCTTTCCAGAAGTTCATGGTCCATGTGCTGAAACTCGTGCAATATACATGGCCTAATTAGGCAATGTCGCAAGATGTTCCTGATATTTGTCATCTGGTCAGTACAGGCTGGAGTATGTGATGGGCTGAGTTGTCAAGAATGAGCAAGTATACAGAGAGTGGAGTACACCAAATTCACAACAGCAATTGTGTTCTTCTGATGGGACTCTCAGGATACTGTGATAAACTAAATGTTTTGATTCCATGTTGCTTCCCTCCCATCTTATTCTCTACCCTCATCATAATAACATATCCATGCAATCTTCTTTCTTTCATAAAACTATAAACTACTTGCTTTTTCTGGCAAAGTATTCATCCCCCTAAACGGATGCAGACCCCTGGCTTTGGGCGCCTTCTGTGCTAGCTGGAGCAGCCCAGCTGCTCCTACCTGCAACGAGATGAAAAGTAAGCCTTACACCTGGAAACTATCCTCATGGTATGTCATTGGGTTGTGCACGATCCAAAACCTAGCTGAAGTTTTCACCCTTGTGGTCCCTAACCTTAGCACTTGTCCTAAACTTCATTATAGCGTGTAAAACCTGTAGATCTCAGAGCCTCCAAGGTAACCATAAAGTCTCCAAACCTACAGTTAAGAGTCCTCATGTCCTCTTGGTAGGTCTCCCAGGAGTCTGTCACAAATGTTTAGAGCTCAGCAGCCCTTATCCTAGAGCTAGCCATAAGATACACAGCCTTCCTGCTAACAGCCCTTGTAACCTTGGGGATCTTTGAAATTGGTAATAAGCCCTGTGGCCCCTGAGGATCTGAGATTTTACCTTAGTGTTAACTGTTGTTCTGCTCATAGACTCAACCCTACAGCGTAGGGACATCTGCCGATCCAGGAACACTTCATAAGCCACTTCCCCATCTCCATGTTAGTCTGAATCCTGCTCTGGGTCTAGCAGCACTGATATGTGTGGGGAGAAGTGAGTTTTTGTGGCATTTTGGAAGACCTTTGGCATGGTTGTTGTGGAGTGAGCGTGTACGTGGGGTTGGAGGGAGGGTGGGGTTAGGGAGTCTCGGTGCAGATTTTGGAGAACAGAGGGGAGATCCCAGAGGAGCCCTGGTTGCCCCTCCACTCCGTCCTTCCCCTGGCAGCAATGCCCGCTGTCCTCCACCCCTGCTACGCCAGCAGCCTGCCTGTGTGCGGGCAGGAGGCAGATGTTCGCTACAGGAATGGTCCTTCCCTGTCCCTCCAGGCAAAAGCAAAGCGAGCTGCAGCATTTCTGCTGCTCCTGGCGGTCTGCCACGGTGGGCGGGAGGGCATGCTTAAAGCAAGCTCTGCTTTCCTGGGCTCTGCCACCACATTAGAGGGCCTGAGCTAACAGCTTAGAGCGGACTTGATTACTTGCCTTAGGAACGATGCCAGCAAGGAACGACGGTACTGCAGTGTTTCTCAGGCTTTTATTGCAGAACCATTTAATAACGCTTGAAGTGTGACCAGCAGCACCCCTGGTGCTTGTCCTGGATTGTGTTGGCTCCTAGATACCCTGTTCAAAGATGTTAGCTTTTCCTAGTTTTTTACCCTTAAGAGAATTATTTTGTTTAGGGAATTTTTTTTGTGCTTAAGCATCCACATGAGCTGCTCGTTTCTCAGGCTTGATCCTGGAAGTTTGGGAGTACTTGAGAACCAGTCGAGCAAAGCACTTCATCGTGTGCTTACCCTGAAGTGCTCAGCCCCTCTGTTCGGTGAGACTCCTCATGTGCCTGAGGGCTTTGCAGAGCTCTTAGCACCATGAGATGTCAAGCCCTTTACCTTGAGGTGCTTCACCTCCTTGACCGGCTGAGCGTGATTCTTGGCTGTGCTGTGGCTCTGGGAAGCGAGCCATCCTTCTGGTTAGGCAATTGGCAAAGCTGCCAGTCTGCTCAGCTGCTGTCCCTTCCATGAACTGGTGTCTCTGTGAAAAAAAGCACTAATTCTTAATTCTTCTGCATTTCACTGTTAGTTTTCCCTGATTCATAATGTCATGGCTGCTCTTTCCCTCTTGATTCAGGAAACTTTGCTGGCTACAACTGTGGTGACTGCAAGTTTGGCTGGACTGGCCCTGACTGCAACATGAGGAAGCCACCAGTTGTCAGGAAGGATGTCCACTCCCTGACAGCAGAGGAGAGGGAGCAGTTCTTCGATGCTCTAGACCGTGCAAAGACAACCGTTCACCCAGACTATGTAATTGCAACTCAGCACTGGAGAAGTCTGCTTGGTCCCACTGGAGAACCGCAAATTGCCAACTGTAGTATTTATAACTTCTTTGTTTGGCTTCATTACTACTCGGTCAGAGACACACTATTAGGTTAGTGCTTTTCTTATCCAAGGGGCTCTGCAGGTAAAGGAAAGGGTGAAAAGTGTCATTGCTGAACAAAGCTCTGCTGCTTCACCAAGCAGTGAGTCCCAGTAGGAGCAGACCTGTGGAGTGAAACAGTGGGTGCTGAGGAGCCAGTGGCCACCACCAGTTGAGGGAGGTGTGCTGCGGACCTGCGGCGCTCTCGTCCTCCTACCCCACGGCAGCTGCAGCACACCAGCCACGCTCCTGGTGCATCTTTCGTCTGACAGGGAAGCAGTTCACAGGCTCCGCTGTTGGGTGAACTGATGTGTGGCCAAGCAGTCACTGACTTCAAAAAGACATTCTTAGTCCACAGGACAAGGTAGATGCAGCAGCAGTGGGAAAACAGCTCTGCAGTGGTGGAGGCGGAGACCCTGCAGAGATGTTGGGAAGCAGAGCACTTCTGCTTTCTGTGGCCTTCAGTGGGTCACTAAGAGCGGGATTTGCCTGAATAACCACAGCCAGCTTTTAAAACCAAACCAGGTTAAGAGGTTTGGGTATCTAAACCCATGCTTTCTCCCAAATCGGTATTCCTAGTCCTCATTCCTCTTCTAAACAGAACTACCTATGCCAGCCCCATTCCGCAAAGCTCAGCTCTTGCAGGATGAGGCAGCACTATGGCTTTTCTACCCAGCAGTCCTATGTGCAGGCTGAACAGCCCATATCTACCTCCTTGCTGGAGGGTGTCTGCTACCTATATCTGCAGTGGGTTCTCTTCAGTATGCCCCTCTGACACTGTTCCATGTAGCAGGGCTGAAGGAAGCAGCCTCTGGCCTAGCAAGAGAAAAGGTCCTTCAGGGGAAAGGACAGTCATGTAGAAAGGGAGAGAGGCAAATTCTAGTGCTGCTGAATTAATAAATAAATCCATATGTGGGTTGAAGCCCCTAGGCTTTGAGTGACTTGGTTCTCCTGCATAATAACAAGAGCACAATACAAGAAATAACAAGCACAATTTGAAGAAAACTGGTAAAGGACATTGACTTACTATTGGCAGGTTAAGGGAAATGCTGAGGTTCCCTTCATAGATACACAATGTAAGGCCTGTGGCTGAGCAAGAGAATGAGATAATGTGGTACATATTAGCAAGGAGCTAAGATTTCAGACAATAAGACTGCTTCTTAAAACCAAATACACTAAAATGGTAAAGAATCTTCACAATATCCAACTTTTAGGGGAATGTGAAGTTTTGAGAAGCACTGAAGTGAGTATCCACAAAGGAGTTGGTTACACTCGTCCCATGGAAGTGTTGTAGCTTCTGATGTATGTTCTTTCCAAAGGTGCAGAGCTGCAGGTTTTTAACTCCACTCCAAGCAATAAAGAAGGTGCTGTCTTTCCCTCAAGCCTCATTTTGTGCCTAAATGCTTATTTTATCTTCCCTTTGTAGGACCTGGCCGCCCCTTCACAGGTATCGATTTCTCCCATCAAGGACCAGCCTTTGTTACTTGGCATAGGTACCATTTACTGTTGCTGGAGAGAGACCTGCAGGTTAGCTGAACGGCCTTTCTCTTTCCTCATGCAGCTTCTCTCTTTTGCTATGTGACTTTGTCAAGCCAGCCAAGGGTAAGCTATTTCCTAGGATAGATTCTTACTCGAACTCCCAGGAGTGTTTGCTCATTGATTCTTTTTTGTTTAAAGTGAAATTAGTGCTTTCAAGATAGTGAGGGCTGAACAGTTTCTCACTGTGAACAATCATGTGAAGGTTATCATGGAGATTTTTTTCTTCATGTCCACAACAGAGGACATCAGATGTGAATTAACAGTATTTATTAATAAAATGAAAGAAACACCTACACGTAAAACTTGGTAACAGATATTGCCTGCTGATGTTGAAGATACCCTCCTAACGAAAGCAACTTGAAATATCACTCCCTTTAAATGTGCCGTGCTATACATTTAATATACGCATATATTTAGCAATACATCTTTTAAAGGAATACATGTTAATGTGCCCAACAGTCAATTGTCAAAGCATTGACTCATTTCCATTTGCATTACTTCTACATTGGCAATTTCAGCCTGGCAGACCTCTAATGAAAACGGTTGGTATCAAAATAGCTGCAGGATCTTGTGTGTGTGAAATTGTATCTAACAAACAAGCGCAAGCAAAGGCACCGTATTCCTCTATTAATACAAGTTCAGATTCTTCCCCAGGGCTAGCCTTTCTGGAGCGAAAGCAAACCACATGCGCAATTTTACCCATTACCCACTTACGTAACTCAGAAAGCCTCTTAGTTCCTTAAGGCTCGATTCATCTCTGCTCCCGCTCTCCTGCCTGGCCTCCGAGTTGGTAGAAAGCCTCACATGGCCAAAAGAAGTGCAGGCCAAGAGTAGAGAACCTAGTGACAATGTCTTTGCTAGGACTCGCTTCACGCCCAAACCTTCTGAAAAGAGTTGGAGCAGCACTGTGAAGTGTGTGTGGTTGAAATGCAGAATGAAAAGTAGAATATCCAGTGAATACCCAGTGAAACAACTTGCAGGAGACCCTTTCTTTCCTTTGTTTCCCTGCTAATGTGCTTCTGTCCATTGCAGCGACTGATGGGCAATGACTCCTTCGCGCTGCCCTACTGGAACTTTGCCACGGGTAGAAATGAGTGCGACGTATGCACGGACCAGCTCTTCGGAGCATCGTGGCCGGATGACCCGGGGCTCATCAACCCAAGCTCCAGGTTCTCCCGGTGGCAAATAATTTGTAACAGGTACAAGAATACCTTAGGGCACGCTTGCATACCGAGCAAACCTTGCTTTCATTCAGTACTGAGAGCGCAAGCTTCTCTCTCGGTGTGAGTGAGCGACAGGAAAAGAGATGGGATGCCTCTTTTAAAACTGGGAATCACGGTCGGTTTGTGTGTAGATGGTGCTGTGCAAACTTACCACCTTCTATTATGGCAGTGTGTTTTTTAAAGAGGATTCTTTTGGTACAGGTTTTTAGTCTATTCAGCCAAACTGAGGCTGTCAAACATTTGAAGAGCTGGCACATTGGCAAGTATCTTTGCAAAGAAGAAATGCCTGCGTGACAGTTCCCTGTAACAAGCACCTGACTAATTTTGGCAGCAGAAACAGAGAACTGCTTTGGCATATAGGAAGCCAGAGATAGGCTGAAAAATCTGTTTCCTTGTGTTGGATGAGACCTTAACCCTGATATATTTAGCGCAGCTCAAGGAGTGACTTTGAAGCAGCTGAGATTTCACATGGAAAATAACACAGAGACAGCCTCATGCTTGCTGCCAGCTCTCTGTAGGCATATACTGATTTGAGCGAGAGCAGAGCTTTGACGGGGGATTCACATGCAGGATTGAGGTGCTGCGGCATAAGATGCTGCCGGTTACAGGACCCGCAATACATTCTTCCGTCAGCTCCGGGGCAGCATGCAGTCACTCAGACTGGAGGTACCGAGAGCTCAGAGCTTTTCAAAAGAGTCTCTTTCTCTGGGTACCTAAAGAGCTACTTGAAATTCTAGCTTTAGGCACCAGCTGGCTTTAAATCTTGCCTCTACTTTTTCTCTAAGATAAATAGGGCTTAGTTTTTTCTTGAAAACTGAAGTGACTAAACTTTTGCCTTGGCAAGGTTAAACAGAGAAGGGCTTTTGTTTTCCTCAGTAGTTTCTGAAAATGCCATTTAATTTTATACTGACTAGCATGATTTTTTTCACAAGAATTATGCTGTTTTTCTTCTTCTTCTTCACTCTTTCTCTCCCTGATATAAAGGACTTGCTCCCCATTAGCTAGCAGGCAAACCCTGCAACAGCAGGATGTCCTCCAGGCCCTGAAAAAGAGGATGCAATGCATTGCAGTTGCTTTTCTTCTAAAAGAGCTAAGGGTTGGAAAGTTAAATCCTGTTCTCTGTCATTCCTTGCATTTTCCTCAGTGGGACTTTCCTGTTTATTTTCCTCTTTGTTAAGACTCAAAAAACTAGTCCTTACTCAGGACTGAAACTTTTTCAATTCAAAATTCAAAAGGCTCTTTAAGATTGTCTGGCAAAAACTGTCTTCTAACGCTCCTGGGAGGGGAGTAGGTGTGAAGGGAGTTGTGCTTGCCTTTTCTAAAGTGACATCTCTCTGTGGAGAATGAGCCCGGTGAGTGACGACGGTCCGCAGAGAATGCAGAACCATGGAAAGTCATGGCATGGTGGCAGTCTTGGGACAACTTCAGCTCCCAGGCCACGGGAGGTGAACCGAGATGACCCAGGAGTGCCGGTCCCTAAGCCCTGCTCTCTCACATGTATAGCTGAGGCCTCTTTGATACTATGGAAGAAAAAGCCAACAAGCCAGGCATCATCACCTTCTTCTGACTTGTGCTTCTTTCTGTTTCACGCTCAGCTTGGATGACTACAACCGCCTGGTCACGCTGTGCAATGGGAGCGATGAAGGGCCACTGCTGCGGAGGCCGCCCGGGGGCTCTGTCGAGCAGCTGCCCACCGCGGAGGATGTCAGGAGGTGCCTTTCCCTGCAGGAGTTCGACAGCCCCCCCTTTTTCCGCAATTCCAGTTTCAGCTTCAGGTTTGTGCTTTCGCTCTTCCAGAGCCAGCTGGGTCATGGGTTTTCTTTACGTGCATGTTTGTCAGCAAAATGTGGTTACTTGATGCTGCTTTTACCCATCCACAGGAATGCACTGGAGGGCTTCAGTAAACCAGGTGGAGCCCTTAACTCGCTGATGCTGAGCCTTCATAATTTGGCTCACTCTTTCCTGAATGGGACCAGTGTTCTCCCTCATGCAGCCGCCAACGATCCCATCTTTGTGGTATGTCTTTTTCCCCTAGCGTGAATGGCAGTGGCTGTGGCTCAAAGGCAGCTATCTCACCAGGGATTTGCAGAACAGAAGGAAAGTTAATTCCCTAAACATAACTCCTTTGAATACCACAGAAAGACTCTTTCCTCTTTTCTTGAACGCTGCCACACCTGCTTAATGGTCAAATAAGGAGGGAAGAAATCTCAGGGTGATTTGTGAAATACAAAATAATTTTTTAGGCAGAAGAGCTGCTATTCCAAGTCATATTGCCCTAAATCCTCTGATTAGGTGCTATCTAAATTTGATGGCTTATACTAGACGATTTTACAGCAATGAGAAAAAATGCAAGTGAGGTTAGTTATTTTAGAGCAGTAGACTGACTAGTATGTTTCTTTGTTTAAAACTTCCCAGGCTAAAAGGAAGCACATCTTATTTCAGAGACTCTTGGGGAATAGAAGTAATGTGATTTCACTGGTGCATTGGTACAGTGCTGTGCTGCAATCAGGAGCACAAACAGCAATGTGCAAATGAAACAGTTGACTTTGCTTACGCATCTTTCTCTCCCAATAAATTCATGCCAATTTCTTTTCCTCTTTGTTAGGTTAAATCCCAATGATTATATAGAGAAATTCTGATACAATTAGTTTCTTTCTTACCTTTATTTTAAGATGGCAATCTTTTGTTTCCCAAATGCTTATGTAGTGGTTCTCCAGCTTACTTCCTTAATGATTCTTGAATTCCTACATTAATTCGTTTCCTATAGAATGAAATCTGCATTTCTTATACTGTAAATTTATATGCAAGATTATTTTTGGTAAGATATTTTCTAAATTTTTTCCAGGGTGATAATTAAAAAACATGACTACATCAGAAATTAATTTGAACCATCCCAGACATTTGTAATAGTTGTCTGAAATCAGCTTGGAAACAACTTTCCTGTATTAGTGCTTTATATACCTATAAACTTGCTGGGTGAGACTTCATCAGATTCATGGGTACCTGGAGCTGTAGAGCTGGTGGCACGCTCTAAAATCAGCATGAAGAAATCAAATTTCCTGCAATTTGCCTTACCTTTTCAGAGGCAAGAGAGAGTAAAATGTTTTAGAGGTACATTCATCTGACTGAGCTCAGCAGGCCCTCACCCAAGAGGACGGACCTGCCCATTCACTGCTGGCTCATGTTAAACTGTCTGGAGAAAGAGCGTGTTATGAACAAGCAGCAACAAGGATGTATACAGCAAAATGTCCCATGCAGGAGATCAATTTATTCCATTCTCATGAGCTTTCCTGGTTTCCCATTCTCTAAATCCCACCTAAATTAGATTACCCTATTGTCTCTCTTTCAAAAGCTGCTGCCAACTTTGGCGAGAGTGTGTTAAATGCCATTGAGTTCCGAAAGAGCTTAGTAAGTGTGTGTGCCGGTGCCTGGATTTGCAGGTCCTTCATTCTTTTACTGATGCCATCTTTGACGAGTGGATGAAGCGGTTTCACCCTGCTGACAAGGCCTGGCCTGAGGAGCTGGCCCCTATCGGTCACAACAGACTGTACAACATGGTCCCTTTTTTCCCTCCCGTGACCAACGACGAGCTCTTCCAAACGGCGGAGCAGCTCGGCTACACCTATGACATTGGCCTGCCAGGTAAGTCTCAGAGCCCTGACTTGTGGAGGCATGTTAGGTCCTTCTGCAGTGCTTTTCTCAGGGGTGTCCCCAGAATTTCCCCATAAAAATTCATCTTCCCCTTTTATGGCATTTAAGTTTTTCCTTCATTTGGACTACTGTCCCCTCCTCTTGCTTTGGAAATGCTGCTGCCCCTTGGGCATGAGGCACCCTGAGAGGAATAAAGGCAGCTTCTGATTCTTCTGTTGGCTCTCTGCGAAGTGGTGTATCTATCCCTGTCTGCATGGTCTGTGCTCAGACAATAAAGTTTTTACATCAAACCCTTCTCTTTTATCTAAATAAATAACTTCCTAATTCTACTTCATGTAACGACATTAGAAATCAACATACGTTAATACATTGCTGGCTGCTACTTGAAAGATGGTAAAGTGATAAACAATTTAATCTGGGACCTTATTGAATTTGGGCATGATTGCCCTCAACTCTTTCGTTGACAGAGACTGCAGATTGGGGCACACAACTTTTAGTTGCTTTTATAGTCAGCGGGACATCCCCCTGAGCCATCTGTCTTCTTAAGCCCTTATGTCTAACTTCTAAATACCTTAAGTCCTTTTGAGAACTTCCTGCGAATATTTAGTCAAATGTATTTATTGCCATCTCAGTTTATGTAGCATTTTTCAGAACAGGAGAGCAGGCAGTTTTTGCTTCTGAAAGCATAAATGAAAACACAAAATTCGGCCAAGTAGAGCAGTGTTATAAGAATGCGCAACATTAATCTTAGAAAACAGTGGTTCACCAGAAGTGGTTTAAAATCAGAGGATGTGATCTAGAGCCAGTTGGCAGAACCACACGAAGTGTTTTTAGTTAAAAGTCTGACAATAGGCTGCTTTGTGGTCTATAGGAAAATTTGGGGGTTTTCTGTTGATAAAAACAGCTTGGAAACAGCTATGCTGAAATGCCATTATAGAAATAATTGCTTAAATAATTCATCATTTTGACCAAACTAGATAAGAAAATGGTCTTTTTGTCTTCTCAGTGTTTATCTTTCCCATTCTCAACACTTTAATTTGTATGAAATGTTGAAGTTTAAATTTGACTGTAGACTTCTCTGGCAGGGAACAACTCTGTCTCTGGTACGTGTGTTGGTTATGTGGTGCATTACCAGCTTCCCCTGTGGCTAGGGTGTCACTAAGCTACACAAGTAATCATAATTACAAGGACGTGGGACATACTCTTTCTTCCATGTGATTCTGAAAAATTAAATCATGGGCTGTCCTCACTTCAGATGTTTCATATTTCCAGGTTCCCTTGAAGAAACCCAAGCGTGGTCTGTCGTGGTTGGATCCACAATTGGAGGAGCATTTATAGCTCTGGCCATGCTCATTCTGATGCTTGTACTACTCCAGCACCAAAGGCAGAGAAGAGGTTTTGAACCACTGATGAATGTGAGGTTCAGCCCCAAAAAGTACATGGAAGAGGCCTAGTGCCTTTGCTTTGTTTCTTTGCTTGGTCTTGTAGGAGGTGACATTGATTGCCTTGTTGAAATTTTAGCTAAGAGTTTATCACACACTCCTTCGGCAGCTGACTACGTTGTTCTCATTCAGGTTTTCCTGTTATCTTGTGTATTGTAATATATAAAGTCTCTAGGTACATATGTGCAAGGCCCAAGACAGGACAGACTTTTCTCATTACCAAATGTTATCTGGGGTGTGTGACACTTGTAAAGTCATCTTCTACAGATTTAGATCAAGACAGCTAAGAATCCAAATGGAACCAACTTGAATAACCAAGATAATTTTTCACCTCAATGTGTTTGTTATTCCATTTAGCAGCTCTAAGTTGTCCTGAAAGTTATTAACTCTACATATATATTTGAATAACAAATTATGTTAGTTATCAATAAATATTCTGAGTAACAGTCTTTTTTTAAGGTTCAAAATGCTTCATGCTGTTTGACAAAATACTATAGGACCCCCCTGGTTACAGTATATTTCAGAAGCATGATCAATTCCATATGTTATTTCCAATCAAGCTGATGTCAGCAGTAGGTAAACCTCCAAACTCAAATTCTCCTAAAATTTAAGACCAGGAGTTCCCTGACAGCTAGGTATACACTTGTGGTTTACCTCTGTGTTAGCGACCTGTGACAAATTGTAAATGGTGCTTGTCCTCTGTTTTTGCTCTGCTGCACTGTTTCACAAATCTAGACTTAAATTTCCAAAGTCTGGGACCCAGGACTCAAGGTAACAAGGCTAAGATTGCTGGCATTACCCAGGCCCGCAGATGGGTGATCAGATTTGGATGTGGCACTCCCTAGACCCCATCTTAAACATTCCTTTATACATTCCCTATATATTTCTTTATTTAGACATCGATTTGAACCACATTTGGGTGGCTCTCCTGTTATCTTGTGACAGGGTTTTTACACAGCAAATAAAGTCCTGAACAGATCGTGTCAGCTTTGGTGCTTAATATATTACATTAATGGAGGGCTCAGATTTTGCATTTTGTAAGGTCCTGAGTCTTAGAAAAACTCTGGTTTTGTAGCCTTGAATAAAAAATTCCGGTTAGTGATTTCTGGTATTTCTTCTAGGCCTGCTCAATCCTAGCTGTGAGGACTAGAAAGATCTCAGTAGGTCTTCACATATACTTAGCTTTGAATATATCTAACTCACAAAACTTACCTCTAAAATGCGGACTTTTAGGTGCAAAGAAAACTCATCATTTGCTCACCGCACACTCAGATAGCCCTTGCTGCATCATGCAGACAATGATTTGCTGCCATTTTTGCTGTTTTGTGGTGGCTTTGGGGGGTCCCAGTGGACTTCTTCCTGGCTCATGACCAGGATGTCAATGGTTGGAGCACTTCTTGTACAGCCGCTCAGCCCGGTACCCTAGTTGCCTTTTGGGGGTTTTTACTGTGTACGTACCAGTATTACTTGGTGCTGAGGACATCAGATGAGGTCTCCAGAGACCTGGCTTGGGCATGTGTCACATCAGTCGGACGCTGATCAGTGTCAGTTTGTAGCTAGGTCTGAGGTCTCCAAGTGGCCTTCTCAAGGAGGAGATGTCACCACTTTCCAGCACTACAAGGCTATGAGTCTGCACATAGAATCATAGAATAGTTTGGGTTGGAAGGGACTATTAAAAGTCATCTAGTTCAACCCCCTTGCAATGAGCAGGGACATCTTCAAGTAGATCAGGTTGCTCAGAGCTCCGTCCAACCTGACCTTGAATATTTCCAAGGATGGGGCATCTATCACTGCTGTGGGCAAAACTCTTCCAGTGTTTCACCAACCTGATTGTAAATAATTTCCTCCTTGTATCTAGTCTGAATCGGCCCTCTTTTAGTTTGAGACCGTTACCCCTTGTCCTAGCAACAGGCCCTGCTAAAAAATTTGTCCCCATCTTTCTTATAAGCCCCCTTTAGGTACTGAAAGGTATCCCTGGAAGTTGCTCTTCTCCTGGCTAAACAACCCAGAACATGCACCAGTTCATGCTAAATACTGATTTAGAGAGATATGTCGGAGGGAGATTGACACTTTTATGTCCTTCACGTGATGTGAACGCCAAAGTTTAGGAGACAGGCTAAGCTGCTGTTTCCAAAGGTGAATGAGGTTTTTCTTTGGGGTCACAGGGCATAGTGTGTGCCTGACAAGCTCCACCACCTTGGAGGTTTGGACACCGCTGTCCCAAGTGTTTGCTTTGCAAGCTGCCCTGGTTATGGGCAAGTAACAGTGACAGTGGGGTAGAGGAAGGAGAGAGAGAGGGGCGAGAAACGTCAAAAATGTAGCATAGCCGCTAACTTGTTAGAACTGATTTTTGCCTAAGAGCTGGTGGGTAAACCGAGGGAGATTTGCACTGTTCTCACTTGTAAATTGAGCGGAAAGGCGTTTTCCTTTCCAGAAGAACAGCAATGAGGGCATTAGATTGATACTATGCCCATAAAAACCCCCTAGGATCCGAGATCCATGGGTTACTCTTTGCACTCGCTGGCCTTTAGTTTAATAATTAGGGCTTTAAAACTGTGACTGGTCTTAACAGTTGCTTGTAAAAATTTGGCTGAAGCAAGCTGTATAGAGAACACAACCTGCCCTCTCGCGGCTCACTGGAAAATTACCTGGGAAAGGCTGCTTTTCGCCCGTTTTGAAAAGCACAGCCTTGGTCTAGCAATCATGAAAAGTTGCGTCCTTGGTGACAGGAAGAAGCCCAGATAAACTTTATATGAAATGCTTAAAAAAAAAAGGGACGTTGAGCATAGGAACATTAAAAAACAGATGGAGGAGATTCTGTAGCAAGTCTGATTGTGAAGGTCGGTTTTACATGTTTTAATGTTCCATTCATCCCAAATTACACAAAAGGCATTTTTTGTTGCTGGTTTATGCCGGTGTTAGTAAATACCTGCCATCTCTTGTTGCATAAATTGTACTGAAGCTACTCCTGCTGGTGTGGGATGAAGAAGGACTCTCAAAGGCTCCCACGGACTCCTAAGCCGAGGGAAACAATGCTGGAAACACAGCATCCCCAGTCTCCGCAGAGCATGGGACACCCTGGGATTTTGCTATTACAAATCAGTGCAAAGCGTGACCTCATGGTGCCCATGGACAACCTCTGTCCGTCACTTTTTCCTCTCACATTCATAACTGAGCAGTCATCCAGCCCAGCCCAGGGAGCAAGGATGAGGGACCAGCACATCCGTCTTTGTGGATTACTCAAGACACTTTGCTGGCACATGGGAGGTGCACTCCTGAACAACTTCAAGCTGAGGTGACTCCCCCCCCTAAAAATAATTCCTGCTGAATTGCTGCTTTCTTCTATTAAAAGGCTCTGAATCACACAGGAGCATGTAACACACAGCTGCAAATGAAATGTTTAAGCTCCGGAGAGGGAGAAACGCTCAAAACCATCCCTTTCTAAGCCTTTTTGTTAGCTACACCTATGCAGCTTCCAGCTTCGCATGTAGGGCTTTTGTGTGGATTATCTTTCTGGGGAGTTTAATTCTCCCTAGTCACCAGTTAATTGCTCTCTCGATTGGCTCTACTGGATCCATGGGCAGCTAATGCCTCTTTCTAGAGTAATCCAGCGGGTCAGGTGCCTAATTTCTTGACTCTGTAGTAAGCTGGTGGCAGCTACATCATATCTGTCGGTCATGGCCCGTGCCTTTGTGCAAATGATTATCATGAAAATTCTCTGAAGGAATTAATGAGAACCTGTTTTCTGAATTAAATAGAATCTCCTTGCTGACTGTTTAGCTGAGTGCTTGAAAAGAAATCTGTTCCGATTCTGCCCTGGTTTTAGGAAAGAAGCAATGTAAAGCAACCACCTGTCATGGCTATTATTCTAAAAGTGGAAGTTGCGATGCCATTACTGACCTTATACTTTTATTAACTGCTTTCTTTACACAGCTTTTGGGAGAGACATTGTGTGCCTGTGCTTGTGATGGGAAGAAAAGAGAGAGAAGAGAAGCAGATTCAAAGACTATATCAGCTAAATTTAACACACTTACAGAACCAGGCATGTAGGCTGATGGCAACAGGAAGGAAACTTAAGTTTCCTAAAGTTCCCCCTTTGGCCCTTTATGCAGTGTATGCAGCCAGTTAAGTGCCCTGCACACAGCCGCCCGGAGGAAGTCAGGTTACTAACAAGGCTGCGTCTGTGATCCTGCTCTACTTCAGGGCTCCTGCAGCTGAGGCATGGCAGATGTTCATTATCCAGAGCTCTTTGCTAAAACTAGGCTTTCCAAGACCTGGGTGGCTGGAAGAAATGGCACCAGTGCTGGCTAGCTCTCTCTTCTTGTGAGGAGGCATCTACCTCCTCTCCTAAAGGCTGAAAAACCATGGACATCAAAAGTTACCTCTGCACTGGGTTTCAGATTAAGCAAATGTATAAGCCATTGCATTGTATAGATCCAAAATCATACTCTGATACTAGCAGGGGGCCCTCCAAGGAAGAAACATGAGAAGAAAATGGGACCCTCAATCTGTCACTTAGTAGGGCTCCAGGTATGCACCTAACTGCAGCATCTGCAGGTCTGGTTCGCTTTGCCTGTAACTAATCTTCTTCACCGATCCTGTCTGCGCTCATGGTGATGTTACCTTCTCCATGTCTTTCCCCTTTCAAGGGCACTGAGGCCGCCCTTGTGCCAGGACAGACGGGATTTGTGGATAGCAACTGAGCTAGTAAACGCGATGTGAAGAGTGAGAAACCTGGACGTACCAAGCTATTCAGTAGAGAGGGAATAAATGGTCAGGTCTCTTCCGCAGCGGATGACCCCTCCTTGTTTGTCTCTCCTTGCTTCACTGCCTTGCTGTCTCTCGCCTGTTGACAAACCCATGAACCCTGGAGCAACTTCAGCTGGAAGAATGGAAGGAAAGCATGGGCTGTCCCCAAGCATTGCCCTTGGCAGCACTTCCAAGTGCCTGAATAAAGGCGGCGGTCGCTTGATCTCCAGCTCAGATGAAGTCTTTTCAGCCCTGATCTCTCACAGATCCCTCTCACAGACTAGATTGCAAAGCTCCTTTTCCAGCACTGTGGTTCTGCCTGTGGTGGGGCTCTGGTGGTTCCTGATTTTCTTTGGTCATGTAGCAGAGAGCTCAGCTGTCTGTTTTGGCTATGACGAATTGCATTGGGTAGACTGATGCCTGGGAGACAAGTGCTTAAACATTCAGTGGAGTGGCCACAGTCTGCTGTTGCAGCTTCCTTCCCTTGGTGATTTCATTGCTGCATCCCAGGCTGCTTCCAGGCCTATTTCCCTGCCACCCATCTCTGAGGGTTTGGTCCATCCTGTCTCAGCACACAGGTCTCCTGAGGTTTCACTGGCTTTTTTTTGGGTGCCTTTTGCCTGAAAACATCTTTCAGCAGCTTCATTTTTATGTGGAGGCGTTATTGCTCAAATATCTGTAACAATTTCAGAGTTGCCTCCTGTGCTTGAGTTAAAAAGCTAAACATGTTAAGTGCTCAGAAGCTGTTATTGTGGGGAATAAGGCTGATGACTGGCTTCTTTTGGTCTGGTTGCCACCTATTTCAGATAAAGACTGAAGTGCTTATAAGCCTTCTTCGTTGGGTTCCTTTTTCATTTTAACTGGAAACTTTCAAACTCCAGCCTGGCTTATCAACAAATTGTTCTGCTTTCTTTCCTTCTGCTGTGTCCTACCATCCCATGGCCAGCAGCTGCTCAGGGCGGGCAGACCTTGCCGAAGAGCTGCTTCCTTCTCTGCTGCTCCGGTTGGCTGTGCACGGCGAGAGCATGGTGAGGAGAGACAGCGTGCTCAGCCCTTGCAGATGCACATCAAACTTACTCACAGTCCTTAGGACCTACGTTGACAACTGTCTCTGTGGTTAGCAGGTGCACTCTTGCTTGGCACGCTACGCTCTCACTGGTCCCCTTGGCATAGCTGTCCAGCAGAGATGTGAACAAATGTCTTCATTTACAGCAGCTCTGAGACTGCTCAGATTCATGTCACATCCCAAGGCGGCTGCGCCTCCTCCCCGTGCCCGGAGATGGGAGCTTTGATGAGAAGTAGAAAGCCTGCTTCTTCTGCAGATGTGTACACCCACTTGGTGTGCCAAACCCTGTGGATATAGAATTCATTGCAGAGCTTTGAAAAATACCGTTTGCTAAGGCAAAACACAATCCTTCTGGAGAATAAAAAAGCTGAATTTTTAACAGGAGGAAAAATCATGCTTTTATTCTGGCGAAATACACTCCTTCCTACCTCCTTTTCTTTTCCCTCCAACTCTTTCCATGTGTAATCTTAGGATAAGACTTATGATTTTGCAAAAACAATGATGGCATGTTTTTAATGTAGAATTTGTTGGTTTTAAATACCTCTCAGCTGAAAAAATCTGATCGGGGACATGACATACGGAGAGAGAGATGACAGAGCTCAGTGCTCATTTACACTACGTCTATCTGCTCGCAACAAAAAAGCATACCCTGGTGGCTGTGCTAGGACAGATGAGCGGAAAGACAGAAGGTATATTTCCACTTAAAACTGAAAAGGGAGGAAAAAAGTGGTACTTTTCATTTCAGTATTGCCTGTATCTAAATTTTTTAGCTTGGTCTGGGGATTGCCTAGTCATGTTTTTCGATGTGTACTTAATTGCGTTATTCAGACATGAATTTGCGTCAGCTCATCACAACAGCCTGGCTCATGCTCATTTTTGCCTTAGTTGCTGTCAGTCATTCAATATCAGTATAGTTGCTATCCGGAAAGAACACCCTTAGTAGCTCTGTGCAAAATTGCTCTCTCTACTTTTCCCTAAAATTCAACAATTTATTTCATGTGGAAGCAAAGTAAGGGCAGGTTTTACAGAGCAAAGTGAATGGGCACGGAAATTTATTGAACAACAAAATGACTATTTGGAATGTTGTCTTTGCCTGACAAGTTCCTGTAAATTAATTTTGCAGCCAGGGAAAGTCAGACTTTTTTCCTTCCACTTTTCATGGAGTGTGTAGCAGAGCAGCTTTCTCTAGAATAGAAATCCCTTAGTTTTCAGTTGTGGCTGTGGCATGGTTAAGGAGCTTTGAAATTGTTTTAGCGAGAGGACCCCCAAACATTTCAGCATTTCAGGGCGCTGTAACTGCACACACAGCAAGAACTACTGAATTAGGAAACAAAGCTTTCCAGGCTTCACAACAGTTGGGAAAAGAGAAAAAAAGCCTATCCGAATTTCTGATGTGTTTCCATTGCAGTGCAGGACTGTCCCTGCTGTGTGTTTTCTGCTGGGAGGTGCCTAGAGATTTCACCTCTGTTCGTTCCTCTGGAGACTTCTCCAGTCTCCCTCCTCTCTTCCACATTGCTTCTCTTGCCCTTTTGGCTCTTTCTGCCTTGCTTTGCGAATATATCTATTTCACCCTCCTCTAACTTATCTACTAATATTCATGACAGTGGGAGAAGGTAGAATGAGGCTTAAACCTAGCTGCATTTTTAAAAAAACATTACAAAATGTGTAGCACAAATGGTTGTCCCATGTATCAACCATTTGTATTGTATGTACTCTCAGTCAAGTATAGTCGGGGTTACAGTTGAAAGAAGTGTTTAACATCTCGTGAAGAGTTTGTGAGGAGTTTCTGTACTTACATAGCTTTATTGGTTGATTTGTATTAATTAATACCTGTGTCAAAACTGAATAAATACGGAATAAATACATAAGAAGAAAGAATGAAGAAAAACATTAACCAGAACACAAAAAGCAAGAAAGAAAAACTTCATTCCAAAAACCAAAATCAGAGGCCATACTTGCCATCTTTATCTGTTTCACTTCAAAGACATTTTTACCAATACTCACCTCAAAATTTCCCTCTTAATATTATTCTGTGTCTCCTGGACTTCTCCTGTTTTCCTCTCCCCTCTCTCCCATAGTCACCGTCTAATCAAATAATTTCTGTGCGGTAATTACAAGCATCAAAGCTGGCTTGTTGCAGTAGGCTAGTCCCTTCTCCAAGCCCCTCATATTTTTAATGCTCTCTCATTGCCCTGTCCCCAGAGCCCCCGGCTGTGTGGGCTGCTCGGCTCTGCACTCCCTCTCGTGGGTCGGGCTTGGTCAGCTGAAGCTGATCTCAGAAGTGAGCACCATCCATCACATGCAGCTGCACAAAAACGGGCTATCATCTCTCTGCTTATAAGACAATGTCATTCCTCATGCAGATCCCAGTTCCAGGGGAGTTTTTACATCATGTTGCAAATACTTGACACCTGCACACTTTTTCTATTAGACTGACGTCTGTACTTGATGGCTCTCTGGTACGTCTGAGCTTAGCAATGCATGAGGAAATGCTTTATTAGGCCATGTTTTTTCCTGGATTAGTGGCAACCATTGACTGAATTTATTAATGTTTGCCATATACCTAAACATTCAAGTGAATAAGATACGCATTTCATAGATGCAGTATATTAAACAAAGAGTGTGCTAATAAATTTGGTAAAGACCCAATATCAATATAATTTCAGTGCTAAAGAGTGGTTTTCAAATGTCGTCTCTAACAGGTAAAAGAACAGACGAGAATTTTTACTTCCTATCCAAATAAGAGCATCTGTTGTTTTCAAACAGTTAGCTAGCTATATTTTCAGTTTTAAAAATACTTTCTCACATTTCATTCTCCTTGAATTTTATTTGCATTCTGATGAGACAAAAAAATCATAATAAAGTTGCAATATTTCATACAGTCATGAAACAAATACCAGAAATCTGGCAGAGAAAACAGTCGCCATAGTATTTCTAGACCAAAAGGATTCAGTGGTGTTTGAATAGGCAGCTAGATTTTGGACACTTAACTGAATCAAATCTCTAGCAATTCACATTTTCTTTCTGTTCCAGGAGGATTTAAAGCAAGGCGTTATTAATTAATAGAACCTTGTAGTAGGTGCGTGAGAAAATAATAATTAAAAGGAGTTATTAATCGTCGATTTTTCCATGATTCACAGAAGACTCTATGCACCATTGCAGGTAATGTCTCTTCAGGCAAGTAGCAGAATTTTAAACTGATGCTTCCAATAAGCTCTTCTATGATAGACAATTGTTTTTAACTCCTTGTAGAGTGTGAAACACATGCAGCAAGGTTTGCCTTGCATTAGGAATGTAAAGGATACTCCAAAAATATTGGAACCTGGAAATCATTCTTCAGAGGCCGAAACCTGCAAAATAATATTTTTTTGTTTGAAAACTCCATGTTCTGATCTAGACTGGGGAACAGAGCAGTCCGCTCTAAACAAATGAGTGCATTCCCAACCCTGCTCAAACATTCTGCTCAACAAATACTGTTATAAAATGAGCTGGTCTCTCTCAATTCAGCAATGGACACCCGTAGAACGTAGCAGGCTTCATCTATCTTAGACACCTAGTGCGGATACCCAGAGGTAGGTAATACAGTGCCATTGGAGATGCTCAGCGGTGCCATACACTGGCTCCAGCCGCTACCCCAGAAAGGCATGAGTTTCTTGCTGCTCTGCATATCTGCCGGCTACACACAGATATCTTTCCTGCAGTACAAGCTGTGCCTCAATGAGCTTCACCAAAGTGTCCAGTGCCATTTGAGATATCCCAGAAAATCCAAGAAATAATGAGCAGGACTAGAAGATGTAGACAGACGATGTACAACAAATCTAGAGGGCAGCTGAACGAAACCCTGCAGTATCCAGGATAGCAATGATGCCTCTATTTAGAGCACAAAACCCTGCATCGCTCTGAGGTCCAGTTCACCCAAATCTAGGTTTGTACCAGATTAGAGCGGGATTCAGCTCACTCAAATTTAGGAAATTGACTCTATTGTCTAAACTTAGGCCTTTAGTTTCATTTGAGGTTGTCAAAACCGTCCCGCCTGGATGTCCAGCTGCCAACCAGGAACGGTGCAGGGCCTCTGCAGGTCCTGTGCCACCTCTGCTGGCTCTGGGCAGATGTCTGGCTAGCCTAATCTGTTTCAAGTGATACGAGAGAGCAATATTTGGGCAGCTCAACAAAACCCTTAAGCTTAGAACAGAATCAACAGAAGAATTTTAAGGAGGCCGTATTGACAATTTAAAGACTATTATGAAATCTTAGACTCCACTGCAGTAATTAGAAAAAGTGAAATCAAAATAAAGAAACAGACCCCTCTCATTTGCTAGATCCCACATTTCTTAAAGAACAACATCGACTAATAAGTCAAAATAACAATTATTATTTTTTATTTTTTTATTTTTTAAACTATCTTACCTATAGTCACAGAAATCTGTCAGCTTTTGCAAGACAATAAATAAGTAACTACTGCTTGAAATGTCATCCTTAGATGTCATGGCTTTTGACACTTCCAATGTTCTTCACTTCTCTGACAGATTTGAGGGGAACATCACTGGCACATAAATATAGCTGGAAAAAGAATGCGGTAGAATGAGCTCCTCAGAAATTATTTCAAAGATTCGTTTTACCTCATGATTCTCCAGTAGCTGACAATAATGGGATTAACATTGCTGGCCTGTAGAGAGCACTTTTCATTTTGCAGCCAAGAAACCACAAGACACAAGGCAGGTACTTACTTCAGTTATTTATTGTAGTCCATCAGAGAATATCAAATCCCTGTTTACAAACCACCAATATACATTGCCTTCATGGTGTGAGTGAAGGGTGATGAGAATGAGAAGAACTGATGAACGTGATTTAGATTTCTTGAACACGTCTTGGGTAAAAATGAATTGGACAATTTTAAGTCAGAGCAGTTATAGTTTTATTCTTTATATGGCAAAGCAATCTAACGAAACCAATACCATAAAAATAACTGGAATGAATAAGGCATGTCAAAGTCTTCACTGAGGTGTCAAGTATATATATATATATACATACAGTACTGAATATTAAGCAACAGTGTAAAGGATCGCCCCACGCTTTATTACTGTTGTAATTATGAACTAATAAAGTAAGTGTCATCAATATTGTTTGAGAGACGGACACCAAGGATATAAGCCCAAATTTAAATGGATAGTATCAAACTTGTTAGATATGCTTCTCCTTCTACTGGAGCCAATGGCAAACTCTCACTAGCTTCAGTGGAAGGAGGACCAGAGAGGCTGGGGAGGGCGTTTCTGATCCTCCATTGCATAGTCCTCACACAGCGTAAATGACATTGTCCAGATTG
The DNA here is from genome assembly GCA_013398225.1 of Steatornis caripensis. NCBI lineage: Eukaryota > Metazoa > Chordata > Aves > Caprimulgiformes > Steatornithidae > Steatornis > Steatornis caripensis. The sequence continues at coordinate 140,742 of VZSC01008723.1, forward strand.
CTGTAACACTTTTAAACTTCGGATTGAAAGTTGGGGAGTCCTTCTTCATACGCCTTGGGAATAGTTACCTCACCGAAAATAACTACTTCTGATCACCTGTCTTTAACACTTGGATTAATAGGCTGCGCGCAAACCACTTACTATGGCACTGTGCATGTCTGTAGTGGTTTCTAAGCTGAAGATGGTCATGAATCATTCACATGGCTTATTATACCATGATGCCAGACCCAGGATCCTCTGTACTGTCAACGGAGAGAAGTAGGAGCGATATATAATATATGCACCTGCAGCAGGTGGAGAGAATATGTTTCCCCATTTCTGTCTGTTGACAGTATAGACAGTGGAGATCTCATGGCATTGGGTGGCAGATAGTTTGACTCCCTCATTGCTTTCTTGACATTGCATGCCATGGTAGCTGCTGCAACCGGATACCTATAGTAGATGGCCTGCTTATGACTTTGTGTGTTGCATCAGTAAGAGTTTCTTGACAAGCAATCTGGTATTTTTTAGCTGATATATTGCTCTCTCTGCACAGAGAGTTAGTTAATTGTGGATTCTATATTCTAATGCTTTACCAGTCCAATTATGGCAAGATTACTATAAAAGTCAATATATCTTCTTGTTTAACTAAGAAAAATCTCTTTATTTCTCATTACAAAGAAAACTGGAAAAACTGTGTTTTTCCAAACATTTTTAACTCAGTGTTTTTATGGAGATTCACTGATAAAGAGTTCGCTGTGATTTTGAAAAGAATATCCTTAAGATCTAATAATCAGAATTAAACTTTCATGTAATGATCAGAATTTCATGTAATTGTGTCTTAACAAAAGCAAAACTTTGGCTAGTAATCAGTGACAATCAATTAGACTTTCCAACAAGCCATTGCAAATTTAAAATATGCACATGAATAAACAGTTGAATAACACTATGAGAGAAATAACTTGCCTTACATTGTCATCAGTGAAAATACATATTCATTAATATATGTATATTATGAAGCAGGGAAACTAACAATGTACAATCTGTCTGAGAAGCATTACGTGGATAACATTTGCAGGCAAAAGGGAGGGCAAATAAAATTAATCTTTAAGAATGCTAGCTATTGTCTCAGTCTGTTACTGAATATTACAATCCTATCCTAACTCTCAAATGTGTTGTAAGCACTAAAAAAGGATTTTTCAGTAGGCAGCAAAGGAAAGTATTGATTTAAAAACTAAAATGTATGGCCTTTTTCAAACGCCTTTGCCTAGTGACGTAATATTCCACCAGGCAAAATTGCCTTGGCTGATCAGTAAGGTCTTCTAATGCCTATATTTCAGGAAGATGCGTTACAAAAAAGTGAGTTTAACAGAAGGTCATTCATTATCTGGCAGTAATTTTAAGGTACGTGAAAGAAGCAGGCACAGCACTACAAATATATATATATATTTATATGTAAATGACTGTTAATACAACCCTTCCAACAAAATATCCCTGCAGTCAAACTTTTCTTACTAATGGACAGGAACATAGCAGTTTATGGTTTAACTGTTCTGTGATTTCCAAATACCCTCTTTAACATCCTTGACATGACAAATTGTGAAAGAAACAAGCTTAGGAAACACAGAATTCATTATAAGTCTTGAGGGAAGAAATGGTATTTACATTACTGATCACTGCTTTGTGAAAACCACATTAACTGTTGTGCACTGGACTTTACCAAGTAAAGACTCAAGGGGAAATGGAAAAACAACAGGCCAAACCGTGCCGTCTGAGATATTGTCTTGAAAATGTCAAACACTTCCCTTCTTTTTATCCACAGGGAAATTTGAATGCATTTCTACTAATCAAAACTTTCTGGAGGAAAGTGTGTAGAAGGGAAAGATGTGATGAAAAAGACCCCATGGCTGCAGGGGTAATCCACTGCGTATTGTTGTGTCATGTCATTCTTGGGTGACGGACAGTGGCAGTATGATTATAAACCTGTAATTCAGTTGAGGGGTGTGTGTGTGTGTGTGTGTGTGTCAGATGACACTATTAGAAGTAAGAAACACTTTCTGTGGATTGTGAATTTCATTTAAAAAACCCCCATGAAATAGGATGACGGTTTTGATCATCAGTATTTTACCCAATTAATTTTTAAAGAACATACTTTAATAAATACAGAAAAGTCATCACTTAACAATTATTGTAGCCTGAAAGGAGGTGGGTGTTCTGAAAAGCTTGGTGAGTTTTTACAATTTTTTTTGTGTTCAAATGAAAAACAAGAAGTAATGAAATTCATAGCAGTAAAGCCCCAAAATACTGTGAACGAGATACCATCTAGGCTGCTGTTTTTATCTGGATAGTTGTGGGTTTTTTTAACATTTTCCTTACTAGTACCAGCAGATGTTGCCAAATATCTGCAGATTCACACTTTTCGCAGTTATTTCAGAAAATTGCAACAACACTTACAGAGACACAAGGTATAATCATCTCTAAAGCAAAAGTCCCTGCTTGGGACTCTCCTTGTTAGGTCTGTGTCAAGTATTGTGGTACATGAACTACTTCCAATACTCTTTTACAGCATATACACTTGAAATTTACTGGCTTGTGGCTGTATTTGTAGAGATCTATATGTGTGTATGTGTGTAAATATATGTCTATACAGGGAGAGAGATGCATGCTCATACTCACTATGAGCCACTGTGACATTTCAGAAACGCAAAAAGGAAAACAAAGTGGAAGAGCACGAGACCTTGAAAATCGGACACTGGGTGGGAACTTTACAGCTAGGGCTTTTGGTTACTGCCACGTTTCAAGTACCAGCCACCAACAAGCAGGTTGGGGAAAGAAAAAGGATTTCCTCATTATGGAGTCCCAAGTGATGGCAGGGGATATAAACGAAGCTGCACTTAATAATAATCAACTTTTAGAAGTCGTTTTCTGTCATAACAATCAGCTATTTTGCAAGAGGTGTGTCAGTGGTTTGTCAGCATTATCCTGTGTATATTAACCTTACTTTCTCTACTGACCTCTTAGAAAACGTGTATTATCCTTTCATTGATGCAGTACGGGCTGAGACTGACAAAAAACTAAGTGCATTAATGATTAAACCTAAAGGGTATCTTTATAGCAGTTCTCACTCTCGAGGCACTGTATTAATCTGCTTTCTGCCCTTCGGCGGTGTACACCTTACTTGTTGCTAATTCTCTGAGCTGGCTTGAGCCTCGTGCACTGCTTTCACCAGCCTTGGAAAGGCATCTGGGATTTCAGGAGAGATCTTTTGGGCTCCATCCCTTGTGCATATGTGCACTGAAGGCAGCCGCATTGTGTGTTCGTAGCTAGGGTAGTTGACAGGTTCAAACGTCTTCTAAGGAAGAACATAAACATAACAGCATTTCGCAGCATTCAGAACGATGAATGCACGTTGGTTGTATGTATAGTTACATCCAGGTTGGTTTGGCCCAGAAACGAAGTCATTATACTATAACTTCCCCAAATGGGTTCCCTCTCCAGGCTCCACACTCCAGTACTGTCACGAAGAGGAGGCACCATTGTGCCGATAAGAAGGACGGGAGAGAGTCTGGGCGAAGCCTGGATCCTCCCAGTCTCACCAGCGGCATCTACCTCCAGGCACTTAAGCGAGGTGCCTAAATGACAAACCTTGTCATCCCAGGCTGCCTGTGCAGGGAAAAGAGGTAAGCTCCTTCCCAGATACAGAGATGCCCATCTCTTTTGACTAACTGCAGAGACCTAGAAAGACAACCCTGCTGAGCAACGTGCTCCCTGAAGCACCTAGTGCTAGGTGGGATGACCCAAGGCCCTAAGACACAGCTGGTTTTCATGAGGACAGGTGGGGTGAAAGGAAAAGGAGTCAGTGGGAAAGGATTTCAAGCCTGAGAGAATGTAGGGATTGCCCATCAGGAAGGTCTTAGTGCTCTTGGCACTGTCACCTCTTCTTGCTTCCAAGCTCTAAGTCTACAAGTGGACTGAAAGTGCATTCACAGCTAATAAAGCAGAGCTTTCAGAGTCTGTCTACTGTAGTTAGTAATCATAAGGCTGCATATGATCGCAGTGGAAAGAAAAGTCTAGTGTTGCATCCGAAGTTGTTATTATAAAAGGCTATATACAGAAACAAATTCAATTGCATTAGCCCTACAGAAAGTGATTTAAGGCATTTTACACAAAAAAATACTGGGCTCTGTGAAACCTATTTCACAAATGTATCAAAACGATTGTGTATGTTTTTTTTGTTTCTGTCCATGGTACATTACTTCTCTGAAGTTACAAAGCCATAAAGCATCTTTTCCTTAAAAGTTCAAACTCTGCTTTGCTACATTGCTCTCTCTCTATATATATACACACATCCTACCATATGCTGCTAAATACTTTTTAAGTAGCATTTGGAGATGGGAGAACTTGGGATTTTTCTTTAATTATAATTTTGTTCGGAACTCTCCCAAAACTGAAGCTGTAGCATTTAGTTTCAGATATGATCTGTAAACAGGATCTGTAGGGTTTTTTTTTTGTGTTAGATTAGACTGAAATGAAATGTTAAAATCTAATCCGTGGAAAAGCAAGTTTAACATTTAATGAGAGTTTTTCAACCCAACTCTATTTCTGTCTAAAACCAATTTTATTCTAAACTTGACTTATATTCAAATATCACCCTTATCAATTCATGTTTAACTATGTTAAATACTAATCTAGAAATACAGCATCAAAACTGAGGCTAACAATTTGCATGCTTTCAAGTGATGTTCATACATCTGGAGTCATAAAAGTTTAACAAGGAAGTATACATGTCAATTGATACCCAAATCAAGACATCTGACCTACTTCAACAACACTCTTTCTTTGAATTCGCTAAATGTAACAAAATTGCTAGTGGAAATTAAATTATATTGCTCAGCAACAAAACAAAGTAACCTGGGAGGAATCGATATATAAATGTCTATTATTGACATCCCTGAACATCTGAATGTAAATTCTTTGTTTGTAAATTTGTGTTCAGATTAGGTAAAAGTTGAAAAGAAGCTGCAGAGTATTTTGGAGATGCAAGAGCTCCCTCCTGTCCCCTCAAGTACATGCACATACTCAAAAATAATCTAAAAAATATTCTTGCAGCCTCAAACTCAACTAGTAGCATGAAGCTGAAATCTGAACTCCGCTGACTTCCCTTTGGGCAGATTTTTAAGTGATCATCACTCTGTAGCTCTTACAAGCAGACTAAGATTGATCAACTACTTGAAATTAGTCTATGTTATCTAAAGACTGAAACAGTTAATCTGTAGTTACGTTACATGCATATAATGTAATATACACACAGCCAATGTGAAAGTAAATCAAATGAAGCCCAGAATGTTGCAATAAAATAGACCCCAACACAAAACTTCAAAACAATCAATTACAGAACTGATACGAATTGTTTCCTGGTGTTGTTACCTGTTCAGTTAATCTTGCTAGATTAATTTTGCTAGAAACAAACCACAAGTTCTTTGCTGTTGGCCTTGCTGGCTCATCAGCACAGCAGACGATAACAAAACCCAAACTTTATGCTATAGTTACAAGGAAGAAACAGAATTTTACTGCAACTGAATGAATGAGCCAAAATGTAGTCTATAAGATCTAATAATACACTAGTGGAAAGAAGAGTAATCAGGATTTATGTCAGATGATCAAGAACATACACCCAGCAGAACATGTTTAGAACAGAGAATAAAAGCTAAAGGTGGGGTCTGATAAAGACTCAAAAAAACCCCGAAATAAGTGGACAAAATCTCTTTGTTGCTACATCCTCTGTCTGAAAAGAGAAGCTTTAAGTGCTACCAAAGGCACAGAGATCTGGGAAAGTGAGAAAGATAGAAAATCCAGTGAGCTAAGAATGACCGAAAAGTTGGTTCAGCCTGGAGAAGAAAATGGTCATAGGGACACTGATGACTCAAAGACAGACGGGACGTGTGGCACACAGGAGGAGGAGAGCCAAACAAGAAGCTTTAGTTAGAAATGTTTATCATCAGAAATGTTTATCATTTGCCAAAAAGGATTTTTTTCCCCTGTAATGCACTAGCTTTGATGAAACATTCTTTTTGAGAGATTTTTCAGGCCCAGGATGATACTTCGAGGTGAAGAATGAGGAGAGGAGGGAGGAGAAAGAGCACGGCCCACCTGTAACCTGGTGTTTGGGATATTTAGTGGAACATGGGAGACCTCCATGAATCCTTGGCTGAATGACTGCAGTTTGGGCTTTCTCCAAAGCCCCCACAGGTGACCTCTTCAGGCTCGAGAGGAAAACTCATGAGGTGTGTAGTGGAACTGAGTAACTTCTGTGAGAGGTGTGAAGGACTTTCATGCCAAAACAATGTATAGTTTTAGGGGAAAGGACTACTGACACACAGAAATCTGTTTTAGGTAGTAAGCTCTTCCTCACACACTGAAAGATACAGAATTAGCCAGTGTACCTGAAAACTAAGGAGAGAGAGAGAAACCTTGCAGCAGACTACAGAAACACCACTGACTTGTGAAGCAATATTTGGGCCTTTGCTATGTACACAAGTATATGTCTACAATTAGATTATGCAGAAAATTCACAGACAGCAGGTCGAAAGGAAGAGCTGGGCAGCTGTGAGGAGCACCAGCTGTCCCTCGTGTGATTTTATTGCTAGTCCCCCAGGGTCACATGGCTGCTGGGTCTCACCGTGCGGTTGCTGCTCTCCTCACTCATTCCTCAGTTGTCTCTCTAACCATCTTGGAAGAACAAACTCCACCATTGGCAGGGACAACCTGCACGCCCAGGAGGTTCCTCGCTTCAGATGATCTGCGTGGGAGCTTGGCCGAGCCCTGGGAAGGTATAAAAACAGTTCCAGGAGCTGAGAGCAGCAGAACTGTCTAAATGGCTAGCCTCTCGCTTTGAAGAAGGTAAATTTCTTTCCAAATTCCCCAGCGCTTGGAGCCATAATTCATATTTTTTTTCAAGGAAGAAAATCATGCTGGTTTCTATTTTAGAGGCAGTAGATTTGTCTTCTTGGAAGGTTGTCTTTAAAAGGTCTTCAGAGATACTGACAGATGGCACTCCACTATATCTAAAGTAAATAGTTGCCATTCTGTACCTTTTTTTTTGCCAATGATGAATGGATGCTCCCTTTCCCTGATCCCCCTCAAGACAAAAGGCAACATTTTTTGGTAATGCAACTGTTCTTAGATTCATAAACAAACTATAGCATTGGATGCTGCCTAGTGATTAAAGTATTAAGCCTCACAGATTTCCTGGTGCCAGAATAAAGGAAGAAAAGCAAGAAGACTTTTTTTCTGGTGTACCACAAGACAACAGCCTTTCACGCATGTTACACTGTTAAGTATCAATGCCACATAATTAAATATAAAGGTGAAATGAGAACAGATGGAAATGCTGACCCATTTTCCTGAAATGGTTTGATTTGACTGTGTAGACTTAAAGCTATGGACAAAACTGTGTCACTTACTTCAACTTCTGGATGGTCCAGAGACCTCGGCTGTGGGGAAGCTGGGCAGAAAGACTGCGACTGCTTTGGAGTAAAGTTTGGAAACGTACAGGTGAGTATGCTAATGTCACCTCTTTCATGGACAATGTCGCTGTTTTATTGAGAGTCAGAAAGAAATCAAATAGGAACAACTTTCAGAAAAAAGGACTTTTCTCCCTGATTATAGTCAAAATCCTTGTTAATGACAAAGCTCTCATTTGCTTTGTCATGGGGACAGGGTTTCACACAGATGCAATGCACAAGTTTGTTATACGAACACATGTGATGCACAATCAGAATTGTAAACTATGGAGTCAGTTTAGTAGAAGAAGCAGTGAGTACTGTAAGTGAACACTTCATGTTACATTGGCAAATTACTCTCATGTGATTGTATTGGTCAGTAGATTTGAATAGGCTAGACTGTTGGAAAATACTCTGACTGAATCATTCTGAGACCATCTCTCTTGCCTGGTGCTAGAAGTTTGTTTTAAAAATCAGTTTCGAAGTTCTTGCTTCTCCATTAGGTCTTCTAAGCTTTTTAACAGATGAGAAAATGGTTAATGTCATATTGCTTGTCTTTCATGTCCCCTGTTACAATGGTACTCTGGTCTTTATAATTCTTTTATCAAAAAAGGGTCATAATTACACATGTTATTACGATCCTCACAGACCATGTGAGTAGCTGTAACGGAAACGTTGTCCTGTTCAGTGCATCACCTGCCCTTGGAAGTATGCATTGCTGTTTCTATTGTGTTTTGACAACATATTCTCAGGCCCACAGCTAAGTCTTAGCCTTTGACTGTTGCATTTCCCTTTGAAATAAGGGTTTTTGCAGTACTATGTAATGTTCCACTGTTGTTAACTATATTCATTTTCGTCCAGCAGGTTTAAAAATTTATGGGTTAATACAGTAAATATAACTTTGTAATCTTTGAAATGTGGATTTCTTCTTAATATCCGAAGTTTGTTCAGACATTTGTTCCTATCTGCAGAAACCTGATTTTCCCAGCAGAATAATTCAAAATTTTTCTGTATTCCGTTTTAATGGATTATCTTGGAAGCAAATTAAAACCAAAAAACCAAAACTTGCATCAGTGCTGTAATTTATTTTTCATGTTGAAGTAATAAAAATGTCTTAGTGAATAAGTATAGTTACATATGATAATGATTCAGGGTTGATTAGTAAACCGAAGGCAACTGCTACCTGCTGAGACACTGCGCGCACAGCCCTCCTCCCAAGAGCAGCTCTAGCTCACAGCCATTTTGCATGGAAGCAGCTCAAACTGATTCACACAGCTGTGGGAATGACCATTCCTAAAAATCCTGCAGAACTCGTTTTATGAGTGAGACTCAGATTTTGGGAGATTTCCGTGGGATAAGTTCTGTGATTCCTCTTAGGGAATTGGGATAGATCAGCCCTTACCAGAACCCTGAGGCACAGGTTCCTCTGCTCTTCCTCTTTAGCACGAAACCTTTACCCTCTCTTTTCAATTCTTTCTGATTGTCTTTTTTGAAACGCCTAAGTTTAGCCAGAGTTCAGGTAGTCTGCACTGCAGTTACAGTAGTGTGTACGCAGTCATCGGTACAAAAATCTGCAGTACAGTGAACGCTAAAAATTTGGGGTCAATGTAAAATCAATTCAATTAATATTAAAGTGGAAAACCTCACAGGGGTCTACAGCACTAGTTATGCTATTCATTGCATCTAATTTTTTAAGAGCCTCTGCCGTAAAAGGACATAAAATGGCAAGAACTTCTGGATTGAAGAGCATAAAGGGATACACAATCAAAGGATTTTTTCCTTAGGACTTAGGTTGTCTTTCTTGAACAGGTAATTGTCTTCTTTATCGTTTGTTACTTTACTGACTGCTAACAGAAGAGAAATATTGAAATTGTGGCACACCAAAAAATTACCTTAGAAGAAGAGTTATTGGATGTAAAGGATGTGCAAATAGAAGCAATGGAAATTATGTAGATTCTCGCATTTATGAACATGACTGCTCTTTCTTTTCTTTCCTTCATTCCCAATTTCATTTGCTCTGTAGATTTAATAGCTCTCTGAATCTCAGAAAAATGAAATGTATGAAAAGACTATTCAACCTTTAAGGACTATTAAAGAAATGTATGCCTAATGCCTCATGCAAAGGCATCTCCATCTCCTGACGAGATATCACCGTGTATAGTAGGAAAATAAGAGGAGAAATAATATGGAAGACATAAATTTCTGGCAGAAGTCGCACAAGACAATCACATTTTGGCAAAGATTAGTCTGTCTTTTTGTTTCACCAGCAGTTTGTAAGATCCAGTCCAAGCAGAGCAGAGCCCCTCCTGCAAGCTCCCCGAGCAAGAACAGCCTTCAGCAAACCCCCTAGTTCTTAGGCATCCCTCTTACTCCTTGCCTACAAGTCCATGGAGGTATAAAAGTAGCTTAGAGCATGCTGGACACTCAGTTTGGCTGCACCAGCTGAAAACAGTAATCAGATTGCCTAAACGTTGTCCGAGGCTAACACAAAGACCCTAGGAGCCCATCAGCTCCTTAACCGGCAGTGTGGAGCAGGTACAACAGAGGACCTGCCTCTGAGGGCTTGGGCTTCATTACCTGTCAATAAGCTTTCAGACCCAGAATAATCAGGTGGAAATAGTATTCAGTTACCACTGAATAAACACACAATGGGATAAATCAAAATGACACTCAACTTGTCCTGAAACAAGGTTGCTGAGGAGGAGAAGCGTAAAAAGGATGTGTATATGGGTAGAAAGAGATGGACCAGGGGAGAGTTTTAAAGGGCTCTCCTTGTAGAAAGCTGCGTATGCAAGTTCAGGAAAAAAACCCAAAGATACTTCTCTGCTTGGTATCTGCTGTACCACGGCCAACGAAAAAGCCTGTGAGGATTGACTTAAACTCTACTGTTTAACTTCCTGAAGGCGTTAAATGCTGAATCACAAGATCCGCTCTAGAGCGAACGAACCATCAGAGCAGCAGGAAGCACTGCTATGGCTGGTGTAAGACATGTGTGATCTGAACACCTAGCCAGCGACTCCAGCACGCTAGGCTAGGCCCAGAAGAATAGATCATCATACTTTGAAGTAAACAAACAAATGGGGAAAAAAAGAATGGAATACAAGTGGCTCGAAACTTATGCATTTTGCTATTAGATATACTATACATATAGTTTGTAAACACTTTTTGGTAACAGTGCTTAAGTATACTTTATCTTAACGTGCTGTGTGTTTTCTACTTTAATTTCATGCCTAAATCGATAGCTAATTATAATTTGACAAGAAAAACAGATTGCAATGGATATGATCTACCTGTTCTGCTGTTAAATTGTAACGTGGTTGGCTGGCTTTACAATGTTTCCACAATTTGTCTACACCGCTTCCAGAGTCACTGTAGGAATCCGGAAATAAATTTCTGGTGAAACCTTTCAACACCACACAGAATTGTCCCAGAAGCCCTTTGTCTGTGGCTGATGGAAGAGGGAAGGTTTTGATGTCTAATTGTTGACACTTATTTGTCCAGGATTTAATCGTCTTCCACCTCGGGTCTTACGACCAGACACAAATTAGGGGAGCTCTATCCAGGACCATGGCCATTTAGACAATGATTATTTAAGCAATGTATCCTTGAAGAATCTGAGAGTACAACTGCCATAACAAATAATATCCATGTCCTTCTCTAGGCCTATCACACAAACTCACATGCCCCCAACAAATACATGCGTATGAGAGAGGTTTTCTCCCCTACCCTGCAAACCTGTTAAGAAATGGACAATTGGATATGTAAAAAATTCTCTTCTGTGATTTTTGTGCTCACCAGTCATTAAAGGGTTACTTTTCAGAGCAGCACAAAAAAAGAAGAGCTGGTTGACCAAACACTTTTTTTTCTTACAAAGAAGCGTCAACCCTGAGCTTGTAATTAAGAAGTTAAAATCTGTGATTTATATATATTTATATATATAAAAATAGATGATCATACTAAGACTAAAAAAGTGAAAGAAATTTCCATGTCAGTACTATATATTGGTTCTGAAATTTTGTAGAAGAAATCCTTGTGATACTGAAATTAACTGATATGAAAGATGTAGTTAGGTGTGAAACACGCTATTGATCCGCTTGCTGTTAGTCCATTAGAGAATTGCCGTCTCGGTAGGATAATGAACATAGCAGCAGAAAGTCCTAATCGATGTCAGAACAGTGACAAAAGGAAAGAGATTATATCACAAGAGATTATTTTCTGCCGGAACCCTTGTGGGGAGATTTGTCAGGAGCGTTGTTTAGCATTACCATCAAGGCTGATGGCTAGCTAAGTGGAAATCTGTGCCAACTGTATAACATGGATAAATACTAAAAGAAGCTAGGTGAAATCGTGCTACTACTCAAGTTTTTACTGGGCATTAAGTTTTAAATCCTAAACAACTGTAACATGATATTCTGAAGCTAGTGGATTTACTATCATACTAAAGGATAAACTTATTTTTCAGCTTCTCTACCTTCATACCAATCTGATGTGGTTGGCAGAGGGAGTGCAAGACATTCACTGTTGAGAAGTACTTTTGTGTTGGAAAAAAAATCCAGACTTCCTCCCTATAGCAATGATCATTCTGATGACCTGAATCATCCTACAGAAGTTCCTAAAGGAAACCTGGCTGACAGTGAAGAATGGTTGCATTTTTTTTTTGTTCCTTTCTTGTCTTTTTTTGTTTCTTTGATAATCTGTTGAAATGCAGCAGCCTTGAGTCAGGCCTGATTCAGAAAGAAAACTGTTTTCTTGGTTTCTCCCCCGCTTCTTTTTTCTCATTAGGAAAAACACACACTGTAAGATCCTTTTACTTTTGCAGCATAAAAGGAAATGAAGCTCAGAAAGTCTCCTGTAATAAAGGTTTGAGAAAGAATTCTCTCAAGAGTGGATATCATCTTCAGAGATATCTGAAAAAAGGAAGCAGTTTAGTCTGGCACCTGGTACTCTTTGGGAAAACAAAAAAGGGAAGCAGGTTGCAGTACTGCTCTCTTCTCATAGAAAACTGCAAGTGTTTGTGGCATGGTCCATTGTCCAAGAGTATAAGAAAAGAAGCAAGTTGGCTGTTTCTGTAGCTAAAACACAGTTTCTCCGACCAGATCCAGGATTATCTCCACTGTCTCTGCAGTACGAGACTGATGAAGACCATGAGCAACGTCTGCAGTGACCGACCAGGCCGCGTGGCTGAAGCCTCCACCTCCCTCCTGTCGGAGTCAACCGGTGGTGCTTCGGTGGTAATAAAATCAAACTCGGTGGGACAGATGTCGTCTGTACAGCCGCTTCCGCTGCCTGAGCCGCTGGTTTCATCACCTGGCACAAGGGAGCAAGGGAAACAACATGAGGGCCACAGGTTACAGTGTTTGTCCGTTTTCCCCGTTCCCATCCCACCCAGCACCCTGGTGAGGATGAACACCTTGGGAATGGGAAAGCATTGGTGGTGCTAACTTTCGTTCAGTAAAGCATCCTACTAAAAGCCACCGTGATTTAATTAGGTGTTTAAATGCCCTTCAGAAAAAGGAGCAGATTGCTGGCATTATGGAAAGCCCTCAGTGTCTTGATGCATTTGACATGAAGATAAGCAAGAGGAGCAAAAAATCAGATATAGAACTGTAATTTCATGCAACAGTAAAAGACTGTTTTTTATGTCATCAGCAGCACAGAGCACAAAGACTAAGGAAAGATATTCCAGTGGAACCAATTTATAAATGTGTTCCGAAAATGTACGTATTTAATGACAGTTAACGGTTTCTTACTTGTATCCTGGAAGTTGACATCATTTCCATTGTATGCATTCTTCAGTTTGTTAGTCATCACACGTAAGGCCATGATTTGTTGTCGAATGAAGGTGTCTGGCCTTGTGATGTCCACGTCTACTTCTGGATTGTTTATCTGGTTGGTCAATCCATCATTCATAATCTCAGGCAAGTATCTGTATAGCAGAATGAACAATTTAAAACGCAGTAAGTTTAAGAAATAAAACACTGTACAGTAAACGCTGTGCTAAGCAATTTGACATTGGTAACAATTACACAGTTCTTAAGCATCTCCAGTGAAACCATTTTAAAAATATGGTTTTTAATTTTACAGACTCTAAAGGCTCTTTTTAGTATCTCTGCTGCATGGAGAGCAGAAGGGATTTAAGCTCTCCAACCTCCTAACTCTCCACATAGTTCCCAGCAAGTGCACTGGCTCTGTGAACTATGGAAGAGATTCATCAGCGAGCACTAAGTCACTGCATGTTCAGATCCTCTGCCAGTATGAATGATTGCTCACTAAATTAAGCATCTAACAGTGCATTCTTCTGTTTTTACTTGTTTATGCTTAAAAATTACGGACTCCTTTATTATATATAGCATATTTGTTGTTCTGAGTTAGTTTAGAAGGTTATCTTGATGCATTATGGTTCTCCTTGTTTAAAGGAAGCACTTCATTATTTTCCTTCTCCATTTTTTTCTTGCATCCTTTTTTTTGATCACTGTGAACATCTCCAGCCTATCTGACATCTAGGCCCATAAACGGCGTCGTGAGTTTACCAGACTCCAGTATTCTCTTTGATTTGGTCCTTATTCCTCACAGACAGGCTATACTTGCATCTCCCACGTGCTTTATGCATAACATATTTAAGGTATGGCATTTCCTATCCATCCACACATCTGAATTTTTAATTCGGGCTCTTAGCTTATCATCTCTTGATTACTGCAGCATTCCCTTCTCTGACATTAGCAAATGCAGTCTTAGGCTTCTCACAGGCAGCAAGTGTGCTTTTGCAGGTATCTCTGCCCTACAAAAATCAGCCCATGCCTCCAATCACCCTACGGTAAAAGCCTTCATCTTCTTTTGTTAAATATGCACACTTTGTCCCCTGCTGCTCTTTGTCCTCAGGAAACTGTCCTTACAGGCATCTGCAAAGCTATCTTTTTTCCTACTTTGAACCTCTGTTAAAAATTATCTGTGTGTTTTACAGCTGCTAGGTTGATGAAGGGCTGACATTATTTCTCTGTGCTGGCATAGTATCCTGAGAAAATAGTGTATCACTGCTTCCCTGTTTTCTCTCATCTGTCTTTATCTGCTTTCTTTGTCTTGTATTTAGACTGCAAGGGATTTAGGGCAGATCTATCCTTTGTTCATGTTCTTTACCATGATATGATCTATTTTGTAATTAGTTTTGCATACCAGGATATCCTACTGATGTTTGTGGGACTCCTCGTGTAGGTATGTGTTGAGCCAGTAACAACAGCACAGTCTAGTTTACTAATGGCAAACTTTCGTGATGTCTGGTGCCAAATACAGTTCAAGAGTATTTAACTCACTCTCACTTGTGCCAGCCCAATTGTCTGTCAATATTCAAATTTGGCACTGGTACCAATGTTATGTTCATATTGGTCTGGAAAATAAATATATCCCTAAAAAAATAAATGTGAAAGTAAGGGAGAAGAAAGGACTTTCTCTGCTGAAGTCATGGTTAAGGGAAAATAAGTTTTGTATTGCTTCTGGAGGTTCACAAAATGATGACTGCTTTGCTGCAGCAGGGAAGGGCTTAGTCTCCTCCTAACAGGTACTTGCTTTGCAAGATGAGACTCATTTGTCATCAGTGGCCTTTGAAAGCTTACATGAGAATAATCCTGGGGGAGTATGAACATATAAGAACAAGACATGACTGCCAAAAATACCCAACCTCAAACTGTGTGTCCTGTTGTTTTACTAGTACCGTAACGAGAATTAACAATGCTCTAGGGATCCCATCCAGACTCCTGTGGTACAGGCTTAACTACCGTGAGGATACAGAACCACCTCCCCTAGTAAGGAGGACTGCAGACCTCAGTGTAATGAATCACCAAAGACAGAAATTGGAAATAATTCTGCAGAGCTGCCTGGAGGCAGCAGGACGGAGACCTTGGCGTGCAGGGAAGCTCTGGGCTGCAAAGGAACAGCACCTCCATCTGTCACACGTCTCTACAAATGAAATGGCTGCTGTAGATGAATTACTTGGCCTAGAAGTAAATCAGCGATTTCAAGGTGCAGTTGATTAAAAAAAGTAAGAATATAAGGATTGCCCTACTGGCTTAGAGAGGGTGTCCATCTTGCCCGGTATCTTGTCCATGACAATGGCCATAGCTGTTAGCAGCTAGAAGTGATTTGAAATCACTGAGCGTTCATGTGGATTGCTTTCCTTGTTTATGAAGGGTGAACTGCTCTTTATTGCAAACCATCCATGAGAAGATATGGCTAGCTCTGAACGGCAGTTCACAGTCTCTCTTTGACTGATTTATGTTTGATTTCAACTTGCCTTATCACCAATAATAAAAGAAGAATGTACTGACTTCTTAGGAAGCTTTTCATATGGAGAGAATATGAGTTAGTTTGGAGATTTAAAGAACTTAGAGTGCACTCTGGTGTATGCTTTTTATTGAGGTTCACATTCTGCACCGTGATCAGTGTGGATCTGGTGTCCTTCTGAAGACCATCTAACTTTAAACGGGCCAGCCCATTCAGTCGTAGGAAGTGATTCAGTCAATGTCACACACGGTTTAGCATCTGCCTCAGGATATGGTGATTCCCAAAGCATTCCTGGCATGGAGGGGTTAACCTCTCAGGAGAACGGTCCACTGCACCTCACCTACGGAGCCATACTGGATTCGGGTCATAAGAAATCCATTACCTTATGTGCCTAAAGGTTAGGTGGATACTTAAATTCCCAGGCGAATGAGCCTCTTGGCATTTAGGGCATAAGAGCAAATGTATTAGAGAGGCTGAGGATTCATCTTCTGGTTTATACAGATACCAAAACTTGTATATCTAAATGTAAGTGTGTGCACAGGAACAGAGTCCCACTCTCACCAGATCCAGTCAATTCAAGATCTACTCAAAACTAGTCAGGAGTTTATTCGTCAGTGGGGCAGGGACGGCTGTTGGATTCCCATGTGCCTTTGGCCAGATGACTAGTTCATTAGACTTCATCTGCTGGGATTTAGTTACACAAACATAAGACACCTGGTGCCATTTGAATGCTCTTGGTTACTCTTCCTCTTCTCATTACTAGCACTGGAAGGTGTGGCTTTCCCATAGGTCCTGGGTCATATCTACAGGCTCGAGGCAGAGATCTTGTACATCTGGGGCATCTAAAATTGTATTAGGTAACTTTTTGATATTTTGAATTGAGTCTTGAGTGCCGCTTTAGCCACTGGGGAATATGCTGCTTGGTGTCCTGCTGCCACTCCAGTAGGGTTTGAATATTCCATACGGCCAGTATCTTATTTGCCACCTCCATGAAGGTGTCTTGACTATTCAGACCATCTCACATATCAGTAGGTAAGTGTGTTTAAGCAGTTGAGAACTGCGTCATTGACTACACTGACAGGATATTGGGGGTCTCTTCAGGCACCTTAACATTCGTGATTTTTAAAATGTCCTAGCAGTTCTTGCCCAGGCTCTGGTCCAGATGCGAGGTAGTGTCCTGTGTCATACTCATCTCAGACACACTGGAGAGTCTCACAGGACACTGCTCTCGCTTGGGCAACACAAATTACTCTTTATTGTCTTACTCGCAGGCACCTATATTTAAATGTGTGAATTTACAGGTCTGAATATGAATTTGGATTCTGCTCTCTTTACTGAACTAGTTTACCTGCTTCCTCAGGGGAAAAAAAAAAGGCAGAAAAGCCTATATTGAATGTAAATATCTTTGCATTGTTTTCCTTTCTTGAAGGGACTGGTACAGATATGGGAACACGCAGCCCAAGGTGTTTTGTGAGTGACAGCCTCTGAGAGGCAGCCCAACACATGTTCTGACAAAAGCGTTTTGATGTGTGTAGGGTAGGGTTAAGTCACAGTGAATAGGAAGCCATGTCTTGGGACCACTTTCTGACAGCAGATTTGTTGCCGGCTGGGCAAAGTTATTGAACACAGCTGCTTTTGCTGCAGTGCTCTAAGTGGAGACACCCCTGTGAATTTTAAGCTTTGCTGCTGCTTCTGCTCTTGTTAATGATCCCTTTGTACGGCTGGCCATTACAAGAACTCTATGCCCATTATAAATGAAAGAAGAGAAGTGCCAACCTGAATCAGTGTCTGTTCTTTGCATCCTCCTAGCAAAACAAAAAAAAAAATCAGCTTTCTTAGCCCTCTGAGTATAGAGAAGCTGAACAATACTGTTTGTTTTCTGCTGTTTGCTCCTTGCTCAGCTATGTCAGGATTTACATTGTTTTCTAAAATATTAATGCTTTCTGTACCTCTTAGCCTTTCCACAGTTCTTGCTTGTCTCAGCAGATGCAATAAAGATGTCTTTTGGCACATCATAGCCAAGCACCACAAAGCCTATTTAAAACCATGGTTTGCCTTTTTTTTTTTTTTTTTTAAATATCCAGTTAATGTTCCATGGTGTCTGCTTCCTTTTCAAGTCTAAAAATGACTGATGAATGTTTCAGGTCATTTATATAAAGGCTGTAGCTATGAAAAAAAAAAACAAAAAAGGAGGAATCTTCTGGTTTTTAAAAGACATCTGCCTTAAAGGGCAGTATTCTTGATATTTTGCTGCTGCAGCAGCTGCTTACAGTACAACTGGAGCATCCCACCTAGGCAGTACTGGAGTTTTTCCAGGTGCACAGAATTGTAGGCAATAGAGTACAAAATGCAGCACAGGCTTACTCAGGCTGAGCTGGGGGTAGGCAGCCACATCTGGTCCAGAAAGATAAGTGCAGTGGAAAATTGGCTTGTTTGGCTAACTAGATCACCTCATCTGATTCTGTTTACTCAGGAGATGATAATCCCCATAGGCTATTTTCAGTTTAGGGTTTTTTTTTTTCCCCTCCATCTGGGAGAAAAGCTCGAGGAGACAGAAGGAGAGGGAGAAAATGGCTCATCTGCCAGTTTGTTGGAAGGAAGAAGCTGAGAAAATAAACTAGAGCCATCAATTAAGAATGGGCAGTTCTTACACTTACCAAGAAGTGGTTTATTCACACTTTCGCTAGGGTTGCTAAACGGTTATCTTTGCCTACCTCCAGGAAAAGAACATTCAACTCGTTCTCATTGTGAGCCTTGCTGGTGAGCAATGAGCAACTTTCCCAAGGCAGGCACTGATCTGGTGAGTCTTTCTTCCCACCTGAATTTCAGCAGGAATTAAAGGCTCTCTGTTGAGAAAATAGGGTCTCACCTACCTATAGGAGGGAAAAAGAAAATTTCAGGCCAGCTGAGACTCTATGCTGTGTTCATTTTGGTGAAACACCTTGTAGTTTTGAGCTAAATGTTGAAAATTACAGTGTTCATTTTCCTTTTGTTTCTTACCTTTCTCTATTTATAATTACTGTCTGTCTCATATATAATCCTATTTTTTCCTCTTTGTACTCAGAGGAGTGGTATGTTCCTCGTGGAAAGGAACACAGGTCTCAATTCTTCCACAGATTACAGCCTTCCAGAGCTAAGACATATTAGTGGGTCTATAGTCCTGGTGAGCATAAGCACAGTGTCTCACATGGGTCGGATGAAATGAGTTGGCTGAGTTGGTTGGAGTAATTCAAGGTTCTTCTGGCCACCAGAGTGGTTGCAGATTTGATTACTGTTCTCATTTCAGTAAAAGTCACTTATTCAAGGGCCGGTACCTTGGATTTGGTTTAAGTCCTAAAACCTAAATTCCACCATTCTTGGGAAAGTTCCTTAATTTCTGGAGAACATCTATTAGTGAAGAGGTTATCAGCTGTTGTTAAGAATTTATCTGCGTATATGGAAGGTGTTAAATTTTTAAAGTTTAGTCTTAATGATGTTTCATAGATCCTAAAATCTTTAAAAAAATCTGTCTCTGTGTATCTGGCAGAAGACATTAATTCTTTAAATACAAAATTATGTTGAAGATCTTTTGTGAATGCGGATATGATGGGGAAGTCCTGTTGGGCATCTCTCTAAAAGACACTTTGTCTGAAGTAGCTATTATTATTATTTTTGATAAGGATGTTTAAAAAAAGGAGATTAATCCACTGAATAAATGTTTTCCTGTTTCCACAGCACTTGGTTTCTACCTGATGTGGCCTGATTAAAACCATTCTTCGTACAGGATCTGCAATGAGGCAAGTGCACCCTTCCAGAACGCCAAATGGATGACTCTGTTACCCCATGATTATTTGCAAATTGGCAACCTTTATTTGGTGACCTGGTGTCACTGTAAATTAATCATGGTAGCAAAGTGATATCTGGGGAGTGTAATAACTACAAGTGACCTTGGTGCGATGCCTCTCTCAGGAGAAAGCCTAGCTTTGATTTTCTGTGATCTCAGGTTTGTAACTCTTTTTCCCTGTAAAAGCAGCATTGAAAGGTGATGTGTAATGATGAAACATGAGGCGTAATGTCTATCTGGCAATTCAAAGTTTCTAATTCTTTATACTACACCAGAATATGATCCAAACCCAGCAACAATCTCCTTTCCAAACAGTAGCCAACACCATGTTGTCTTCTTACTTTTGGTATTAATGTCTAGGAAAACAGGAGGTGTCTCATTTTCCTTTTTTCTCTTATGGGCTGTTGTCATATTCCCTGAAATTCAAAATGCACCTCTTCATATAGCACAGGGGTGCTTATGACGGGTGACACAGAGAACACAAATAGATACATGCATATTGGCCAGATTTTGCCACCCTTGTTCTTGCAAACTGGCGTTTGCTAGCAGTATGATCGAGGAAGCATTTATGTTTTTTCTTTATGCTGCAATAAATGTCCTTGTTCACCAGCCAAGAGGTGATTTTGCATCTCAAGCTAGTTATTTTCAATATTATTTTCAGTATTATTTCATATACAGGCCACGGCATTCTGTGGTGTCTCTCTGCATTATTACTACTGTTCTCTCCACCTGAAGCATTTATTGAATTCTGTTATTAAGACTGTGACTATACATTTCCTCTGTGAATGGATATGAAATATAAACCGGACTGAGGAGCACTGGCTGGGCTTGCTGAAACCATGTTTTCAGGTGATGTTTTGAAGCTGTGATTGCACGCCCAGTGAACTGTCTGTATTACATTAATCAAGGAGATTATCGGCAGAGGATAGCTTTTCTCAGTGGTTCCAGAACATTAATCTCAGAAGGCATCATGAAAATAATCAGGCTTCTCATAAGATAAATACTGCAAAAGGAGGGTGAAAAACTACATGCATGAAATGCACCTCCATAACTCCCAACAAACGTGGAAGTTGTGCCAGACCCTTCAGTACAGGAGCAGAAGAGAGCTGAAAAGTATTGGTGAGATGTGGCACAAAGACTAGTGTTGGTCATGGAAACCACGAGGGATATCAGCAGGTTTGTTTGGGTGCTTTTTTGTAGAAAGAGCAGCATATATCTCTTATTAATGCATGCATCCTGATGTGATGCATGGCATGCAGCCATGGGAGGCCTGGAAACTCCATTTAACCCCTGCAGCACACCAACCTGTGGTCATAGCTTATAAAGTCCAACCGATAAAAACAGGTATTATCGAGGAAGATAAAAACACGTTTTTATTTCTCTTTCGCACTACTCCTTTGTGATGAGTCCTGTAACAACCAGATGCTCCTCCTAGCTGTCTTCCTCAGAGTCCCCAGGGGCTTTCTCTGGATCTAGGGCTTAGGAACTGAGCAGCGACCTGTGCTTTTGGACAGATTTGTTCATGTGCATATCAAAGTGGGTGCAGTGGGCTAGCAGCAACGCAAACAGCCATCTGCTCTAGTCCGTAAAATGAATTATTTTGAGCATTATGTAGTAAGGCTAGGGCATGCATTCAGTGCAAAACCTTCCCTTGTAAAATGTGTCCCTTATAAAAATGGTTAGACAATGGGGCGGGTGCAATCTATCTATGCATCTGTCCATCCATCCATCTATGCAAAATGGCATTTAACAAGCTTGTGAATTTTTTTGCATGTGTCTCACTTTTTTGTTGGGTTTTTTTGTTGTTGTTGGGGGTTTTTTTTTGTTATTGGCTCATTTTTGTATTCTAGCTTCATTTGTATCATCAGGTAAAAGGAAAATAAAAGATTCCAGTCCCTGAGCGTGAGGAAGTGTCACTGCTCTTCAGATTCAGTGCTCACCAGACACTCAAACCTCTCAGTTTCTGTCTCTCCAAAAGCACAGGCTACTGCTGCAAACCTGAAAACTGACTGCCCCCAGCGTGGTCCTTGGGCCAATTCCTCTCCTTTCTCAGCATGGATAATCAGATCCTTTCCTCTGTCAGCTGACGAATCCACACTGGGACCTTTGGAGACACCAGCTCATCCGCCAGCTCCAGCCCTGCCACAGCCAGAGCCAAGCAAACTTCAAAATTAAAACTCATAGAAAACTCATCACAAACAAGGGCAGATGACTACAGCATCTCTGATGAAGTAACATAAGGTCGAGCCTTCTACACAAGATAAGTAGGAGTGTTACGATTATTCTCTGCCGGCTATTTTTCAGATTCCCCACCCCCCACCCCCTAGCAAATAGCCCTAAGCTTTGCCAGCCAATCGCAAATAGAGCCGAAATTCCAATTTCTGTTTCATCCCAGTATGACATCCCGAGAGTGCAATTGCTTCACAAGCTGTCAGTCCCAACACAGGAATGCTAAATGGAGCTAAAGAGCTCTTTGAAATCTCAGTATAAATTATCCATCTGGAGCTGAACCAATGAACGTTTTCTGTATTCACATGCTGACAGACTGTGCACACTCTGGCTTTAATGACACCTTGACAATAAGTAATCTCTGCTACAAGCTGGGTGTGGACAATTACTTGTTCTCCCTGTTTCTGTTTCACTCTTACAAACAGTGTCGTGAAGTGCCCTCAGTTCTGTGATAGCTTAAGGGGATTTGGACCGAGTGCGGTGGAGAGGGGTCCACCTCACCTCGCCTTGGTGTGGCCGTTCCAGCAGTCCTCCTCGACTGACGGACCGGCAGTCACTCGCTCATCCTTGCAGATTGTGTAGGGCAATGTTGACCAGAACTTTTTAGAGAGCTTTAGCTTTTCTTTAATGTCTGTTACCTGATTAAGAGACAACGAGAGGGAAAACAGGTTAAAAACATCAGCCACGCTAACTATCGTGTTAAAGAACAGGTTGTTTAATTCCATAATGGTGATGATGGTGAAAGTTAGAATGGCCAAAGGTGCTAAAACTTAAATTTCTGTATTTACTCAGCATTTTGGAGAGTACAAATAATTAGTCACCTTTTTTCACAGGGAAGACATGAAAAAAAAAAGCATCTTGCTCTTTCTAGTTTCCATTTGTCTAAGCTTTTCTAAATATGTATCTTTCTAAGAATTAATATGCCTCACAGTCTGCTGAATGTAAATTCAGTTAAACAGTGTACATCAGACAAAATGTCTCACCCACCAACTTGGTCGTGCCTTAGATAAATATTATATTTAGAGCTACATGCACAGATTTTAAAAAAATTACTCAGTGCTGAGCTGATGTTGAACTGATTTAAGATACACAGGCTGAATACATTGCAGTACATTTGGATCTCAGTAACAGTGAGAAGTTTGTGAATCTATATGCATGCATGGACTATATCCATCTTTGCTGTTAGGTGTAGATAAATATCTGTAGCTGGATACAGACTTCACATTCGAGAAATGTTGGGACAGTATCAAAACAGTTTCTTTATGTTATAAACTCCTTGAACAATAACTTAATTTGGCATGATTCAGGCAGCAAGCCGGAGCAAACTGAATTTCCAGCATCAACCTAATAAATAAATGGCTAAAATGTTATCAGTTCTTGTTTCGTGTTTGGTTTACTAGAGTGGAAAAATCTACAAGGATAGATAGAAAACACAACAAAGGACAGACTACAAAGGATGCATGGTGCCACTGTTGTTCTTATAGAAACAGATGCATTTCACATTAAGATGTAATAGGATTTAGGGGAGCTTGTTGAATAGCTTTCAAAGGAAATCACCGAGCTTCATTCTTTAAAAAAACAAGAAATAAAAGCTCTCCATTCTTTCATTCAGTTTTGAGATTGGCTTTTAGGTTGTTGAGGTACAGTATTGTACTTGGCTATTTATCTCTTTTATCTTTTGTTCTGAAGATGCCATAGTTCTCTGAGCAAATGGCCCATGCTGCTTTACTGTGCTTAAACTCTATGGAATGTCACTTTATAAGCCAGGAGATAGAAATGGCCAAGGATGTTACTTCAGAAGCACTGTCTGCATTTTCATCCGTAAGGAATAAGTAGGATTGTATTTGGCTGCATGCGTTGTTGACAGTGTTTCTTGCCATGATAGACACCTTATAAGTCTCCCCCACACCCCTTGCCAAGCCCTAGATGCTTTGTTCTCATATGCGATACTAACAGCATTTGCAAGCCTTTGAGGTCTCAGTAGGGGAGCCCCGTCAAGGCAAAAGTTAAATTCCAGTTTACAAACCATGGGCAAGCCTTCAGCAGAAGTGGGAATGGTCTCATGATACCTGCCCTTTCTGATGCCTTTGGTCCATGGGACATGGGTCTTTGGGCAGACAGCAGCCTCTCCTCTTCCCCTTCTGCCCATGCTGAGGGTAAAAACCCCAGGGTCTGCACCAGTGCTGCTAATCAGCACAAGCAACTCAGTTAAACCACCCAGTGTTCATGGAGAGGTGTGTAAACTCCTGTTAGGCCACTGTGCAGTAAATCAGATAGAGAAACCCTATAGAAAATGTAGAGGGATGGGTTACAGGGAGGAGGGTCCATTCATGTAAGCTTGGGGAAGACGAGAGTCAAAGGGACAGAATTTCTCATTTATTGCTTGTGCCTGGATAAATATTTACACAAGCGATCTGATTGATATCGGTGATGAGTAATTAGCATTCAGAGCAGTAGCTTTGTTGCTATCTGGAAGTTATTTTAAGCTATCCAAATCTCAGATGTTTAGAGTGATATTCAGATTTCTATCACAATCAAATTACATCTGGTGCTCGAGGACTGCAGACATCTGTTTTGAACCACAAATGAGTCAATACCCTTTGAAAGGGCTATAATTTGGAGTACAAACCTTGTATTTTCATAGAAGTCAGCAAAACAATGGAGAGAGTCACAGCTCACATGCTGCACAAGCTCTCCAGATACTCCTTGAAAATCAAAATGAAGACTCCCATTCCCCACTCACTTCTGAAGATATTAAAGGATGTTTACATGCTCCATACATGTACTGTATATAGACAACAAATCATTACATTTCCTAACAATGAAGATTTTTTTTTTTGCATTTCAAAAGTGCACCTGCTAAGGTAAGATGGTCTTACTTTACCCAGGATTGTTGGTAAATGACAGCTAATTAAATCTTACATATATCCCCCTGAGGTGTCATTCCCATTTTAGAACCTGGCAGGGTGGGAGACATTTACCTGACCCACAAAAGGCAGCAATAGCGAAAATGAACACAGCTTAGGGACAGGTTACCATTCGCAGCCCTCTCTAGATGCCTTCAATTCAGGTGCATTTTAACACTTTGAATCACAGAGTCACAGAATGGCAGGGGTTGGAAGGGCCCTCTGGAGATCATCTCGTCCAACCCCCCTGCTAAAGCAGGTGCCCCCAGAGCAGGGTGCACAGGAACGCGTCCAGGCGGGTTTTGAATCTCTCCAGAGAAGGAGGCTCCCTTCATACCTATCCTCTCCTCTCTATCACACTGTTTCACCATCGAGCTTTAAACAATTTGTGGACTCAGCCTATGAAGTCTTGCTCTTTCCTGCTGTGTGACCAGATCTCTGTTAACCCTCTCAGCTTTTGGCAGTGGAGTTTACACATCTACCTAAACAGTTCCTTGAACCTCACCCTGAAACTGGTTTTCTGGAAGTGTAGTGCTGTTTCTGATGGCCTTGAAAAAGGAATTATGAACACCGATTGATTCACCTCCTCTTTCAGAGAGTAGCCTGATGGCCGCGTTCACTTCTGCGTGATGAACGTTCGGGCAGGCAATGACTTTGGAGTACTTTTAATGTAACTTTAAATGCAGAATGGAATTAGGTGGTATAATGCCTGCCGTGACATGTAAAACTTTTGCCTGTGGGTTTCAGTGGATTCAGCTCTGGGATATCCACAAGCACGACCACAGAAAGTCTGTTATTGGTCCCCATGGTTACGCATGTTTCTCCATACATCGTTTTGATCACCGCCAGCATTTAAAAATATGTAGCAGATATACAGTCCCTTGAAAACGAGATAAAAGCCACTAAGGATTGAGCTAACATTGCGTGCTTGTGATTTACGAAGTCAGACTACTGTATCCCCCTACGGACCTGTGGCGTTGTAAATGATTCCTTAGTATTTCCTGTTCTTTGAATTAAAGATTAACTTTCAAGCTCGGTTAGATTTCTGTGGAAACATTTAAACACGAGACGTACGTAATTTTGACATTTTACATATTTCATTTCCACTCTCTCTAGCAGAGACTTATTCGGATTAAGACAGCCAGATCTCTTTGGCCGTAGTGAGCCTGACTTTCCCTAGCTATCTTTCCGATGTAGCCCTGATATTATACTGAACTACTTTTTTTCAGCTGCTTTGAGGGTACTAAATTTGTTTTGAATTACAATACTTTCATAAGAAAAGGGAGATGGCAAAAGCCATGCAAAAAGTCACAGGTTTAATTTATTGGGGGATATTTAAAAATGGATATTAAAATAGCCTGGCCTTCATCTACAATTGCTAACAGAAGAAACGCATTACTCTGTAGGTGAGAAACGTTAAATATTTGCATCATTTCCAGATGGAAACTAATATCCAGAGTGATGGAAATGGTATCATTACATGCCCTACATTGAGAAATACAGTTTATTTCTTATTTCTGCCAGTGACTTCTTATGTGACCGAGGCAGTCATGTATGTTATGCGATTCCTCAGCAGAACTTGGAACAGCGCCCACGAGCTCAGTTCTAGTCCTACCAGCATGGGCTCAGTTATAAACAGGTAAACAAAGCTGACCAACGTTTCCGTCTTCTTTACTCACCTTGAACTCCAAAGTAATGAAGCGAGCGAAAAAGCAAGCCCATCATTTTAGCAGGAATCAGACCTTAGCATTCCTTGTTTTAATTCGGGACATCTGGATAAATTGACAGACTCACCAGGATAATTCAAAACAGCACTGAAAATACCATGCAAAACTGAAAGTGAGATGCCTACATTGTCTAAGGCATGAAAGATCACACAAAGACACTTGCTTGTGAAGCAGGCAGCCAATTGCCCATGGAATCCACTTCGGTTTAATTTCTGACGGAAACGTGCTTCTTTGGCAAGGGGATAATGTGCGCTTAGAAACAACAGGGGCCAAAAAGCAAATTTTAAAGGTGGGGTCCCTAAAATACTTTTTAAAAAGTAAATTCCTCCCCTGCCAAGTTGTCCCCTGGCAAGTCCATCTCATAGTCCTTCCAGGTTTATCATCCCCACTAATAATATAATCTCTACACTCTCACAGATAGAGGAATATCAGAAGATGCTAAAATAGTGTTCAAAGATGGTGGTATGTGTCCAAAACTGACCCATGTCCAATGAAATAAACAAAATAATATGGAGTCTTGCTTGTGTTAAGAAGCAATGGTTCTCATTAATTTTCTTTTTTTCTTCCTGATGTTTTTGCATTGCATTTCTTTTCTTGTTTATTCTGCAATTTGGGAAGATTTTCCTTGTGAAATGCAAGCAGAATATTCAGCTTGCCTTTCTGTCAATGCCTCCTCCCTGGGGATGCTCAGAAACACCTCAGTGAAAAGTCCCACCGAGAGTTAAGCCTTTACATCCTGGAAAAACGTACAAATGTTTCTGGTGGCTCACTGGACATTGCTTCTGTGGTGTAGCAGGGTGCCACTCTGGATGATGTATCGTGGGTCGGCATGTGGTGGCGTAGCCACTTTGAAAGTGTTTCAAATGGACGCTTGTGATGAAGCGCTGTAATTTCTGGGACTTTAGGCCAGGTACGTGAAGTTTATCCCACTGGTGTGTTGCACTAACAGAACAGCTACAGACAGCAAGTAGAAAGAGGCCTGGGGTTTTGTCATAGAGAAAAGACATGAAAGTAGCCATCACAAGCCACGTTCGTGTCCGTGTGGTTTTAGTCACGTACTCCTTTGTCCTTTAATTCACAAGCAGTGTTTAACTACTGCCACTTCTTCACGCCACATTATTTCCAGGTGAAAAACCAGACAGTTTTCTACTGCCTGTTGCTTCCTTTCCCCCAGACATGTCTAGCATACCCAGCCATGCACCCAGCACTCTTGCAGTCTTTATTAAAAATTATGTAGAGTCTGTATAATGACGGGCAGCTTGATAACAGATTTATGGATACAGTGCTTGACCACCCGAGCCGTGTGTAGGATCATGAAGAGCATGCCCTTCATCATGGGCACGGCCAGGCAGTAGGAGCAAACAGATCGTCACAATCTGATTTGTGTTATGCCGTGCCAGCAGAAAACAGCGCCGGACTTCCATACATCGATCAGTATTTATGTCCATTAGGGGTTTAATCTGAAAGCATTCTAAGACTAATGGCCAACAATTTGTTTAAAAGGACTAGGTCAGCAAGCACGTATGATATACTGTTTCTAACCAGTTGTTATGTTTACGTCTCTGCACAGTCAGGGCAAGAATCACATGTCACAAGCAGGTTAGTGCAGGACAGCTGGGTATTTTAATTGACACACAGTTTTCCTTGTAAACTGGGCTTAAAGAAAAGCAGTTTAGTTGGACCCCTAAGTTTTAGGGGCTGCCCCTCAAGAAAGACGTGTCTCCTGTCTGTCCTTTGCTACATCTGCCACTTTCGTATAGACGTCTCGGAAGCACTGGACACTTACGTGTAAACAACTGGACTCCATCTCACCCAGGCTTTTGAATTTAGCTAAAGACGATTTCTTTCTCAGAAGCTTTCTCAAGGCACCTTCATTTCTCCACCTATTAGACATAGGGAGCCTGGGTGCATGTTGTTTAGAAGAGCTCCTTAGGTGCCCAAAATTTCAATGCATCCTCAGCGAGGACGACCCAAGCGAAGCAGAACTTTATTGGCTCTATATGGAGATTATTTTTTCATACATTCTACATTTCCATACTTTCTCACAAAATAAATCTAATTGCCAAGCAGCTGCCGAACCACCATGTGCTTCAATCATGGATCATTTTTCAACCTTTTTAAAAGTGAAGTGCCTAGGGGACAGATTCAGCAGGATTTGAGCATGGCGTGGCCGCGGTTGCTGGGGAGCACCCCGGATTTGGGGGGTCCTCGAGATGGCAGTGTTGCTCAGCCTTTGCGCTGCTGCCAGACCTCCGATGCACACCCGCAGCGTTTCCCAGAGAAAAAGACCGTAGATTGTTCCGCTGCATATAAAACTGACAACCCTGTTATTTTAAACTCGAAAGTGACAGCCTGTTATTTTAATGAGGTCTGCCAGTGCCAAGGTTAACCAAAGCTTTATTTCCCTTACAAAACGTTAAGGTTGCGGTTCTAAAAAGGGGGCTGTGAAATTTTACGGTTATTGATACTTTCTCAGCACAGATAAGTTCTGAGAATTTCACTCTTCTTGTGCAACAAATGCTTTTTGTTTTTCTGCCTCTCTCTCTCTTTTTTTTTCTCTAAATTTTAAATTTGACTTTGCAACTTTAAATGGTCCGGAGCTTTACTGATAACTGCCTGCTCATGATTCTTGTCTCTGCACAGAAAAGCAGATGACAGGTCTTCTAATCAAGAACCAACGCTGGATCCCAGTTATAAAGCACAAATGAGTGCTTGGGTAATTTGTGAAATACAACAAATGAGCTAGGCGGCTTTCCAAACAAGGCTTTCCTCACCAGCGTTTTTTACAGTGAAATGAAATGATTTTTTTCTCTCATTGTCTCTAAGGGCTATCCACATCTTTGACAAGAAAAACGTTAAGGCCTTTAATAACAATAAAGAATGACTATTAGCCCTGCTGAATTCTCAGACTAACAGAGCTTCAGAGAGTTAGGGTGAATTCAGCTTCCATACTAATACTCCTACACTTCTGTATCTACATTTGCAGTATAGTCCACAGCAACCTGGCATTGACTCACTTAAGTTTTGAGGGCCATTTGAGATGCCTGCAGTGACCTGGGCAAGTCTCCCATATGTTGCGAGTTATATGTGACCGCCCGGTGTACTGCGGTGGATGGCCTAGTTGCATTTTGTTTAATTCAGCTTGGATCTAAACCACACATTTTAAAGCAATCCAGGCTGCCCATTGCAAGTTTTTTTTAAGGAAAGTAATTTACAGGTCTGCGTGAATGCTGAAACGCGCTTGCAAAAGTCTCCTTGCTGTCTGCGGCCTGGCAATGCTTGGGCCATGTTGCATGTTAGCTGGCTCCAGGGGCAGGTGCCATTGCCCGTGTAAGGGGCTAGACTGTCACTGCTTAGAGCTGACAGCCTCGTGCTTAAAAATAATACAAGCAAAGTGCTACCTTGTTGTGTCTTAACCCTCACCTGGAGATCCTACCTCCAGCAGTTTCCACAGCTCTGCAGAGACCTGAACACTGCCTCACATCATCAAATGGAGACTTTTTAAAAATCAAAACACTGACATTATTGCTCACAGGTAGGTAGAACCCCTGACACCAAACCCTTCCCACATTCAACATTCATTTTGGCTGGGGAGAGAGGAAGGAGAGGAGTCTGACAAATGGTGGAGCAACGTGGGCTGAACTTCTACTCCTTTCCATAAATGTGCCTATTTACCCTCACCCTTGCACTTGGCTTGATTTGCACAACCAGTCTGCCTCCTTAAGTAGGTATGTCAGGCCAAGTTTGCTGCACTTGGCTCCCCAGTAAATAAAGACATTGCTTTTGGAACGTGGAAGCTACTGGAAACGTCGGTGCCCTGAAATGGAAATCTGTAGGGACTTGAAGACGCTTTCCTCTTTTCTGTAATACCTGAGAGCACTGCTAAAATCTGGGCTATGAATCTGATTCAAGCAAATCCAAAGCACTCAGAGGAATCAGCTTTTTATTGCAGATAAGTATAAAAGTAGCACCAGAAAGACGCTGAAATCTTAAAGATAAAATGCCAGAGGCTTTTCTGTAGGAAGGCTTAGCTGTTAAGCACTGATTCTTTGTGAAGAGTCCTTCATCTCCCCAAGCCAAAATGTTAATAGCTGATGTAAACAATTACTGATGGAGTATTTCAAGCTTATACAGACTTTCATTTGTCCTGGAAATGTTCCTCTGGTACCAGTAGTGAAGTGGCTGTTTCTTCTCTTAAAACTCAAGGGTTTACAGGGAACTGCATGTGTTACAACAAAAAAGTAGTTTTAGCCTTCCAGCAGCTGTGAGAAGCATATGACTTTTAAGGGCAGTGAGAGCTGGGATACATCCTTCCATAACAGAACAAGAAGGATAATTGTACTTCATACTTGAAGTAGCCTTATATTTAACTTCATTTCTTCTAGTGGTTACTTCTTGACATAGCTCCACTGCCTTCCAAACTGAAGAAGCTCTCAGTGGACGCTCAATGCCTTGAAATAGCTCAAGATGCATCAGTCAGATGACAGCTACCCTGGCAGCAGCTCCTGGGCTTCTGACCTTGCTCTCCCTCAAGCACGAGCGGCACATCCAACTGCCTACGCAGAGTAGATGGAGCCATGGGGAGAACGCTGTGCTAAAGTGGCCGAAAATACAGAAAGCAAAGAAGTGTGTAAAGCCAGAGTATGCAAGTGAGAGTTTTGATGAAGGATCTACCTTATGATTTTGAAATTGCTATACACCACCATGTAATATTTGAGATTTCTTCCATACAACGTAAAAGCCAGTACAGTTTTCCCTGCGAACTTCAGGGATCTTTTGGCATTGTCCATTTCTCAGAGCCCAACTGAATCTTTTTCGATGGGGTTTGGGTGTAAAAGCACCCGCTCTTCCACGATTGGCGTTCTTATGCTGCAAAGTGATTAATAAATTAGTCAATCAGACTACAGCACCTTTCTCGGCCCATTAACGTCCCAGTTTTAAGGTCATTGGAAATCTCTTCCCTCTTTTTCCACGGGCACTCCTACGAGAGAGACGCATACAAATCTCCCTCCTTCAGAGCACGCCTTGTGCAGCCGGGGGTGTAAACCCCCCTCGGAGCCCGGAGGGCTGGGCGGTGGGAGGACGGCCCTCCCTGAGGAGGCCCTCGGGGGACCCTGCGGGTACGCAGCGGTTCCGCCGCTCTCCCGGTGCGCTTTTGCAGGCTCGTCAGTAGGTGTCGGCCTCCTCTCCGCCATAAAAAGGGAAGGGAAACCGGCGGCTGCGTGAGGCGGCTGCGTGAGGCGGCGGCGCGATCCGTGGCGGGAGGAATGGCGAGAGGGAGGGAGCGAGGGTGGGCGGGTAAGCGTGCCGTGCCGTGCCGTGCCGTGCCGTGCCGTGCCGTGCCGTGCCCCATCGCGATGTTCAAACCCTCTCATCCCGGTGTGTGTGTGGGAAGGTCAGGCCCCCGCAGGGTCAGCCCAACGGAGGGCCGTTGCCCGGAGTGAGAAATTCGAGTTGGCAAAATGCGTTTCTCCCCATCGTAACCTGTAGCGGCCTTTTACCGGAACGCCTCACGCTTGCAGCTGCAGCGTGCAGACTCCTGCTTCACAAAATCACAGAATCACACAATAGCAGGGGTCGGAAGGGCCCTCTG
>VZSC01008723.1:173647-242107 GCA_013398225.1 Steatornis caripensis
CCTGCAGATATTGATAAGCATTGATGAGATCCCCTCTCAGTCTTCTCTTCTCCAGGCTGAACAGGCCCAGGTCTCTCAGCCTTTCCTCGTACGAGAGTTGTTCTAGTCCCCTAATCATCTTCGTCCTGTATTATGTTTTAATTTCATCCAGGGTTAATGTTTGGTAGGTTTCCCTCCCCTCGTGGTTCTGGTTGCCAGTCGTTTGACTTTGATGACCTGGATATTTGCATTCTGGATTGTTTTAATCCAAATATACAAATCTGAGTTGTTACAAGTGGTGAACATATACAGTCGGGAAAGAATTAAAAGTCAGCGGAGAGACTTTGTGGCGTTGCACGTGCTGATTGTGGAGATAGGGAGTTGCGTATTTATTTTTTAGCAGATTTTCTTTCCAGACTCCCGGAGGAAGGCACGCCATTTCATTTTCAGAGTTGCTTCAGAGGTGAGAGAGGGCTCAACAAACTGGTGTTATACCACATGCAAGTATAATTTGTTAAAACATCTAAGTCCAAAATAAAAAAAATCACAAAAGATTTAGGATGAAAACAATAATATTTTCAGAGGCAGAGAGGTTCATCAAAGGATGTTTCTGGCAAGGCAAGTAGGCTCAGCAGGAAAAGTGCTTATCAGGAAAACAATCTGAGTCAGAGAGAGCCTTGTACTGTAAATCCACTACATCAATATACTAATGACTTTCATTGCTTTCCTACTGAGGAGAGGGTGGGTTATCTTCCACTGATGTGGAGTTGCACTCTCTTGTCCTTTCATGATAGGGTTAAGTACTCCAATTACTGGATCCTAACACAACTGCACAAAGCTTCCTCCTGGCTGCCAGAGACTCAGGCAGACCTGGGCAGGAGACACAGAGGGTGGGTATGGCTCCAGCTGCTGCTAGTGCTGAAGGATCACTCCAAAAATGGGATAAAATTTAAGTCCAGTTTGAAGTACAGCAAAGTAATGAGGTGTTCTCATAAGATTTTATCCTAAAGCAGCAAAAATTTAATCAGAATAATCGATTTCCTGTTTTCTGCCATGTCTGAGCGGAAAGCCATGAATTTAGATATTCTTGCAAGATTGGTGTTCAATCTAATCCTGCATCAGGAAATGGACCCCTTCTAGTTTTTGATTCACTTTGAAACTGAAAGTGCTAGGACATGCTTATGTCTGGAGTCTGAGCCTTGTGACTCGGCGAGCGGTATGAATTCAAGGTGCACTGCTCACCTCTGCCATAAATTCAATACACTGTGCAAGACCATTTGTGGAATCTAATCTGGACAATTTAAAGAGCAAACACTGATGGAGAAATTTTGTATGGACAAGAATGGGCACAGTAGCAAGCACTTGAGGTATAGTATGTGAATCTAAATGTGAATGTGTCTGTCCCAAAGAGTTTTCATTCCAAATAGTAAAAGGGAGAGCAGAAAGGAATACCCATATATATAAATATGTATATATGAAACATAATTATATGTGAAGAGAATTACTTGAAATCAAACAGGGAGTAACTGGATAAACAAAGCTTTACTCCTACATCTCCAGCACCTTTTTTATAATGAAAAGTCTATTTTCCCTCGTTGTGTATTGCTTTAGGAAATAAGCCTCCCCACTCCTCCAAGTATATGTCTACCTAACAGTCATGACGATACAACATAGTTCAACCTATATTTAAATCAAGCAGGTAGCTACAGCATGCAACTAGACTTGGTGTTACTGCTTGAGTATTGCTGCTCTTGGGCAGGCTTTGTAGGTTGCCATCCATCTCCCTGCCACCACAAGCCTGCTGCTGGATCTGGGCACTCTATGTCACCACATTGTGGAGCGAGGGACACCACTTTCTGGATGCTGCCAAGTGAAGAGGCCCAAGCATAAAGTTGGGTTTGTCTCCCAAGAGCGAAGGGCAAGCATCAGGGCTGGATGGGAAGGCAAGCGAGACAGACCTGGGAAGAGCTGGAGGAGGTGAAGCTGTGGCCGCTGCTCCTGATGGCCTGGGAAAGGGAAGGAAGCTCTGGCTGCTGCCCCACATGTGCTGGGCAGTGACAGCAGCCACGTCAAGCCTGCCTTCTGCTACAGGCACAAGAGGCAACAGGCACTGACCATCTTGCTGTGCCTGCCCCTTTCCCTTATCGTTAGTGCTAATGCAAGAGGCCCCAGCATCACAGAGGCTGTAGAGGGAGGGCAGGCTGCATAGCTCCATGGTGACAAGGGTGCTGTCACCAGGGCGTGCGGGGCCCAGCCAGGAAGGGTGCAGGAAGAAGGTGCTCTGCATCTTCTGCTGTGGGCTGGTGAGGGCAGGCTGGGTGGTGAAAGCAAAGCTACAGGACCCGAAGCAGTTGAGCTGCAATGGATATCTAGGGAGTCACTTCACAAAGAACAGTAAAATATTCTTGTCTCATTCTTCCCTCAAAGCCCGGGCAATCCCTTGCCTGCTCTTCACAGCTGTCTGTGAGCACAAACAGGTATAAGTGAGTGTTGCCGGCCGCAGAGCTGCATACAGCTGGCAGGCAGCGTCCTGCCAGCTACCCACTTTTGATGGAAGTGAGTAGCTGGACGGAAGATCGATGCTTGCTCGTTGCGCATAGGCAGCTTAAAAGCAGCCCAGCCTCTGTGCCAGCACCCTCAGGAATGAGGCAGCTGCACGCTGGTTATTGATTTGTTTCTTTTTTGAAAAGTGCCTTCCCCACCTCAGCCTGCTGCTGCGTTTCAGCAAGGATTCATGCAAGGCCACGTTAGGCATTTGGTGATCACAAGCTGTGTTCCCACGATCATGCGTCTATCATGAAAATAATGACATTATAAAAGTAACAACTGGTGCAGTTTATTTACCTCCAAAATCTAGAAGCTTTAGAATTCATGTTTTGAGGGATTTAGTAATAGTCACAAAGGCTGGAAAATTGGATTTGTTTTACCATAATAGTGAAGACTGCAGATTTTAAGAAAAGCAGTTTCACAAGACATGGAGTGAAAAAATCTAGAAAATTTACAATTTTCTCTATAAAAACTAAACCCAAACTTCTTTACAGGGTAGAAATAACCCAAAATGGAAAAAATACAGCCTCACAAAGGGTAATGTCACAAATGGGATAAAGATAATAGTAGAAACATTCACATTTTCTGTGTATTTTAGCTGTAAAAACAGTGATATTTTCCAGTCAGGAGCCCTTCACCAGACAGAAGAGATTACCCTCACTGAGTCAAAGCTACCGCTGATACTGAATGCATAAAATATAGGCCACTGCCTGAAGTATGTTTTCAGGAGCATCCCATAAGGATCCTGAGCTTCACAAACTCTTTCATTTCTTATCCCCTTAATGGGAGTATTTCAAGAATGTTGTTTGAAAAGCCTGGTATTTGGTGACATGGACTTGAAAAGGACCGGGAAGGTACTGGAACAGGGTGGAAGGGTCCTAGCTACCCTCCCATAGAAGTCAACACGGGTATAAGAGGAAAGACCAAAATCTGCCATCTCTGAATTATCTGTGAGAGGAAAGACACAATGTTGACAGGACAGAAATACGATTTTTGGCAAGGGAGTGGGAAAATGCTCTTTCTAAAATCTTTTCCTCCAAAGGCCTCAGAGGAGTTTGAGAAGTTGAACTAGAAGGAAAAATTATGGGGACTCACCTAAAGTATAAACTCAGTTAATTGTTTTACCCATCAAATTGTTCAGCAGCAGTGATTATGCTGTAAATTATAGCTCATTTTTTAGTCACTGCAAATTTACTTCAGTACTTTCCTGAAAATTCCCTGACAGTAATTTATGCAGGCCAAAGTCATATTCTGTCAAGTGTGTCTCAGGCTATCATACTTCATCTGTCCATCAAAGCCAATAACAGTAGACACAGGGAATTTTGGAGGGAAAAAAAAGAAGTTAAAAAAAAAAGGAAGTAGAGGAACAGAAGTCTTTTATAATGAGTGAGATAACACTTGTGATAAAAAAAAAAGATGAGAATAAGTTTCAGACAGACTGTTCTGCTGCTATCCACTGCTCTTAAATCTTTGCATACAAGAACAGCAGGTTCCTAGAGGGGACCTGGTGTTTGTGGAGGAAAGGAAGCGAATGTACCATTGCTCACAAATTTACAAATGCTCAGAGAGGGTTGGCTTGAAAAAAATTAAAAGCCCTGTGGAAAGAAACAATCCAGCACTGTTTTTTTCTTTATTTAATTTCTGTGTACAATAGAAGAAAGAACATGAAGCAAATACAGTGTTGAAGGAAATAAAAACCCAGGAAAATTACACTTATTAGCATACCTTTTATTCTGCACTGTTAACATCTTGCCGTTGTGTAAAAAGATTGCCACAAGGAAGAACAAGAAGCAGGAGAAGAATAGAATCCTAATTGAGATTTCCATCCTAAGCAAAACACTGTGGTGATTGCTCATTCATTTGGCATTCCTCCTCTCCCTTAGTCAGCACTCTGAATGGTGGCATAGTCCTGTGATATTTCTGAGTAATGGCTTGACATACTGGTCATTTGCCAGCAGAACTGACAGTTGTTGACTAATCTGCCCTAAACATCAAATGAGTAGTTACATTCTCTCTAGTTCAAATCTTCAGCCACAAATAGGCACATGGATGAGGAATGATCATGCAGCTTTGGTCATACAAATTCAGCAGCTATGGGGAGGGGTGATGAGGTTCAGCTTTCTTTGTCACAGCAATAATGACTTGCCATGAAATATGGTGAAAAAATAATTTGTTCTCATTTCGTTGTTTTTTTTCTGCTTTGTTGTGGGTTTTTTTTGCTATTTTCTATTTTATTTCTCTCCCCTTTCCTTTTTCCCTTGTGCAGGACAAGATCTCCTTCTCCAGCTGTCACAGAATTGGCTCTGTCTGTCCTGCATGGTTGAGGTATGCAGAGGTTGTGGTCCAGCTTGCTAGTCATCTCCAAGTGTTACGGTATCTCCAGCTTCAGTCTGTAAACCCTTGCAGGGGAGCTGGACCCACTGTGTGACAGCCTCCCACGCTCTGTGAGTCCAGAGGACAGTGGCCAGCAATGCAGCCGGGCAGAAGAGATGGGGAACAGGAATGGCTTCCACCAGCTACCCTCCAGCTAGTGGGTGCTGCCTCCTACTTGTACCCAGCTGCCTTCATGTACTCCACATGTCCCCGTGAGATGTTAGACAGGTTGGCTCAATACCTGACTGACAGTGAACTCATGCAGACACAAAGAGATGGGAAGTGGTTTAAGACTCTTCCTGGGCACCTCCAAGCTATGAGCCTGGCAGTGTGGGTACAGCTATGGGGCAGGAGATTTGTTGGGTCAAAGCACTGAGCTAAGCCAAGGGTGCAATGTAGGTGTGGGCTTTCGTTGGGCTTTTCTTTTAACATATCCATTTCTGAGGACCAGCAGGTCATTCTATAGATGCGTGTAAACATATATTCCTCTACAATTAACTACTGCTGCATGTCATGATGTGTCCTGCAACCCCTGGTCATCTAAATCAGGTACTACTGGAGACGTATGGTTCCCATCCAGTCTTTATACTTGGACTTCCTTTCCCACAAACCAAGAATTACATGAATTCTAGGTGTAGGCTGAGCATCCAGAGCAGCTGAAAGCTGTCATCTAGCCTTTGCTGGTGAAGACTAAGTGGAGCAACTCACTTTTAGATGTATCAAGTCAGCATGCAAGAGGTTAAAGCATATTAAAAAAGTTTCAAAAAACTTCCCCTAGAAACTAATGTTGCCTGTAGTCATAGAGCAGATGTACTTCTTTGGAGCAGCCATAAATCCTGTGAGTACCCTAATAAATACGCTACACATTCATTGGAACAATGTGCCCCATGGATTTAAACTGCATCTTACCGCTTTTTCCTGAAAATAATTATCACACCTATTAGAGGCTATATTTGGGATTTTTAGCCTTGTACATACATCTGCTTTCCTCTCTCTAGACAGATATTCTGCCATGAAGGACATGTGCACTAGCAGCCTGATTTTCTCCCAGATGAACAGAAATAACCCTGTGACTATACACTGGGGCACTGGTTACAGTTTAAATCAAGGTGCCCTTGAATATGGCTTGAAGATAAAGGCACTGAAAATCCTACTTTTAAACTGTTCCAGGCGCAGCACAAACCTTTGTGCACAACATAAATTTTTTAAGCGTCTCTTCTCATGTCACTCCATTGGATGATCACACTGTATTCATAAAAAATCAGTGGAACAAGAAATTCAGACCAATGTAATCTTGATGACGTTTATGTTAACTGGTTTTCTAAAAGACCGTGGTTGTCACAGTTACTGCTTTGGAATAACTTTCTGAAAAATATCTTCATTGCAAAACAAAGCCAAATAAAACCTCTGTAATTTCTTTTTTTTTTTTTTTTAAGACCCGACAAGTTAAATTTGGTGATGCTGCCTAGGCTGGATTCAGATTCTAGGGAGTTTGTAGATGATTTAATTTTTCCTTCAAAATCAGACAACAGCAGATATCAGTGTTAGAATCTTATTTTTTCTCTGAAATTCAAAAGGAATTCAGTAGGTAGAAAGCACCAAAAAAAATCTCAGAAAAGTAGACTGAACAAAAAACCCGAAGGATAACATGGATTTGTGAAAAATCTACCAACTATTCTTACCGGAAAGAGAAACAAGAGGTTATAATAACAAGGAGGGGGCAAACAATGCACAGGGACAAGTCAGGTGAGCTCAATAGGCAAACTGAAAATAAAAGCAATTATAGAAAGTAAGACATGCCTGATAACTCTAGGAACAGAACTAAAATTTCCTTTTGATGAATGTGCAATGGATACGTGTATTCCTATGCAATGAATAACAAAATTATTTTGTGCAGGCTAAGTTCACAGCGTGCTGAAATGACTCCTTCTCACATTAATTTAACTCCAAACACCAAGAGCTGGTCTCCCTCGGACACGGTGAGCGGTACACTGCATTACAGCTCTGACCAACCTTCTCTTCATCACAAACAGAATTTTGCCAATACAGTACCGGGAGTGATTAGCTGTGGTTGTCATCCTTAGGGACAGCAAGCTAACCTACTTTCTCTCAACAGACGGATGATTTCTATGTGTTTACCTCAGCAAAGAAAAAGTACTACTGAAAAAAATAATAAACCATACTTGGGAACTGAAGCATCCTAGAAAATCTGGGAGATATTTCCTCAGAACATGTGCAAAATACTCATAATGCAAGCTGAAGTTGTGCAGACATTTGTGTATGAGATTCTTTATGTGCAAAAGTAATGATAGTGTGAAAGCCACAAATGCTCAGGTTTGCCAACGGGAGCTTGCAGTCCAGTAGTCACAAAATGATCCGTGTGTCCATTTGTAAAAAGAAAACTTGTTTATGAACAGCAAAGCCATATGAAAGCATGGCTTCTCTGCCAGCAGCAAATATTCCTGAAGTGTATTTTGAACTGGTACAGAAATACGTCATATATAAATTACCTATGATTTTCAATGTTTAAAATTTTAAAAATAACAGCAAATGTGAGGCATATTCCTCCCTCATCCTGCCCCGAGATGTCAACAGTGCTGATGTCTTTCTAACAAACCATTGCTTTGGTTATCTAGAATCCAAATGACAGCACACACAGGCTGATAGTCAACATAACCCACTTTGTTGCAAGAAACTTAAATCAGAACTGGTATTAAATCAATGTCCTGATCATTT
Organism: Steatornis caripensis; assembly: GCA_013398225.1. Lineage (NCBI taxonomy): Eukaryota > Metazoa > Chordata > Aves > Caprimulgiformes > Steatornithidae > Steatornis > Steatornis caripensis. Next base: position 181,283 of record VZSC01008723.1, read on the forward strand.
ACTTCCCCAGAGCCCTCTCACTCCCCACAACAGGAAAGCCACTGAAACTTAAAGTAGTAGTGCATCGCGGTACTGGTTTGGATTAGCTTTATTGTAGCAGATTTTAGCCAGTATTAAGTGCTTAATTCTCATTCACTCTCATTTTTGGGGGTGTGCACATTATCCACAGACCATCTACTCTCCGTGGGATGTGGGTTACATCAATGAATATACTGATCTCACAGGTCTTAGGCAGGAATGCTATTGAACGTGGTGCTTTGTATGGTGTGCTAAGGGAGCTGGCATGTGATATTCCAGGAAGACCAAGCAGAATTGCTCACCCAGATCCATTTGTCCAAGCTGGACACAGTCATTCAACAGTCATTCACAAAATAGTATCAAATTTTCAAGCACACTCGTAGTTTATGTTTCTTCTATATTTGCAAAGTTATAAATGTAAGTATATTTTTAACCCTAGCATCAATAATACTAACCACTAGACACTGAAGGTATATCTACATTGCTAAATAAAAGCGGGAGAAGGCACAAGCATGGGACCTTGAATGGTTCGTGGTGCTAAATTGTTAACTTGTTCCCTGGCACTCTGTTGGACCACTCCAAGTGCTTTCTCCATCACAATGTGCTGGTGTGGCTTGGAAAAGAGTTCATTCCAGGGACTGCTCCCAGCAGGCAATGCACATGAGACTGCGTATTTGTGATACCCTCTGTCCTGTGCAGCTCTCTAATGCCATCCTGGCAGGCTTTGCCTTCTCTTGCGCAACCATATACCTGCATGCCGTGTTCAAGGGTGCATGACATACGTGCTCGGTGTCATGCTGCCACACTGATGGACTGCAGCACAGCTCTCACATTATCTCAGCTTGTTTGAACCGGAAACACACACAAATAGTATTTTCTAAGACTACAGCAGCACAATGTGAGAGCCACAGGAGATCTAGGAAATGGTGTGGTCTGTGGATGCAGGCGGTTTTCTTCTGTGGAAACTAGTCCTCAGCAATATGAACAAGGCACAGTTTATACTGTGCAGGATCATATCGTAACCGTCTTCGTATTTAGTGGTGTCAATGTACCCTTACAGGCCAGGTTGGCATTTCCAATACCTACGGAAACTCCTTTGCCTAACTTGATGGATATGGTCCAGTTGCCCAAATGTAGGCTGCCATTGATGTTGGAGATGCTCTGAAGAATGCTACATGGCTTTCAGCTATTGTTTCAGAAGGGTGCATGCCTGCTGTCATGCTGAAGCAGTGCTGTGACACGTATCTTGTGTCACATGTGATAGCACCGTGCAGATGCTTCACATAATCTACATCATTTCAAATGGCAGCAGGGACCATATCTAAGCAGATGCATTGGGCTCTAATAGCTAAAAAATCAGGTGTATACTAAATGCTAGAACATCCCTTTGTAGTTGAAAGAAGAACTGAACTTACATACCTCATGCTTATCTGATATTGGGGAGGTGCTTTCCTTCCAGTAACTCGGAAGAGGTGGTCTACAGGCTGTATACAGGCTACAGATGGGCACGCTTAGGAGAGCTGTATCCTCAGGCAGCCATGGAGTTCACAGAGAGTTGGAAATTGTAAATGGTATGAAAATCGTGCTTACTTAAGGCTAAATTGCATGAAAATTTAATTGCTGGTATATTTTAAAATGAAAGGGCTAGTCGTAGGAAAGAAAAGTGTCTGTGAACTGAATGAATTTATTATTTTTGTTTGTGCTTTGGGGTTCTCATTTAGACTGGAAGTAGTTCTAAGCTGTGATTTTATCCTCTAAACACCTACAGAGTCTGCCTTATGACTCTCACCCAAGACCTAACAAAATGAACAGAAATTTTCCCATTGACTTCACTGGACTTAGTGTTAGGCTCTAGGTTTTCTTTTCTATATACAGTTTGATTTGTGGATGTTATGCCCAAGTTTGTTTTAAGAGGGTATCTATCTGAGTTAGTCTGTTATGTTCACACTTAAGCTCTTTGGAGGCATGAGCAGATGCAAAATCACTGGAACAGTCTGGGTCCTCAGACCTGCTGAAAAACAGGGCCACTTGCTGAAAAAGCTTGATGAGGTGTTATTAGCCCAATTCTGGGCTCTAGTAAAGCAACATGGTGTCTTGTATTAATACTTATTCTGTACCTCCTGTTTCCCTGGGACAAGAGTTTGTTAGTTTGCTCACTGTGATTCCAAACTCAGCTAACATCACTCCAGAAAAGACAGTCCAATCTAGCTGAAAGAATTTCAAGTATATAGACAAAAAAAGATGCTTGCTGTATCTCTAACATGAGTGCAGTTTCATTGTCTTCAATGAAACTACTGTTCCAAGCAACATGAGAATCAGAGAAGTTAGTGCGTCGTTAGAGGCAGCCGTGAAAGAGACCACACATCTGGTGTCACTGCTATAAAACAGCAGGCTGCCCTTATTACAGAAAGTCATTTGTAGTTCAAAGCTCCTCATGGAGGGTTAAATGCTTTAAATACTTATGAGTGATGCCATAACGGCAGAATCAATAATAGTCTAAATGACCTCATCTTAGTGTTCTGCAAAACTGAAGGCATTCGAAAATGACAGACACCATAAAATTATGATTTGTCAAAAATGGATTATATAATTTTCATGCTACATTTCCGTATCTTTTCTACCTCTCATTAGTTCTAATAGAATAGACAACACTGATGATGCATTCACAATTTAGTAACGTATTTCAACTTCCCTCCAAGCCCAAACAGATAAGAAACTTTATAGGCAAGATTTAAAATCCTTTAATTACAATACTGAAATGACTGATGTTGCACCCATGAAAAGTAAAAGACTGCAGTGTTGCTGATCAAAGGAGGACTTGCCATGTGAGATGGAAAGGTTCTTTACCCAGAGATGTGGAAGAAAAAACCAGAAGTAAACCTTCAGTGGAGAAGACATACAGCTGCCTGAATGCGCCGAGGTGAGACTCACTAGGAAAGAGACACTGGTTCAAAGAGAGAACAATCTCTGTTTCAGGGTTTATGTTTCCTCTGAAACTCTTCGCTAAAATGGAGCATTCGATTTGTTTCTCTTGCTGTGCCGTATTTTTCCATACAGCATCTAAAAGGTGTGGTAGTAAAGTACGTGTAATCTGCCCCTAAGAGCCATCAGTTCTTACTACATGTGCAAAGCTGTTGGCTCAGAGACCAGCAACCAATGTACAGTAGTAAACTGAAATGAGGAGAAGTCACATCAGCAACACACTAATGGGCGCTGGGAGGGTTGTGAGATTTCTAATCGCTGCAGTTCACATCTACACTCAGTCACACTCCCACGCTTTGCCCTAAGACATTTCGACGTCTTTCCTACACGCTACCGAATTCAGCTGGGAGGATGTCCTTGTGCCAGGGTAGACAAGAGATGGATAAGGCTCTTTCTATGAAGGTGGGAGGTTGGAGACTTTTCAGCCAGGGAAAGGAATTAAACCAGACTTTCCATGTGCTAGTGAATGCTGTGATAATGATCTCTGTGACGCTTGATGTCCATTTTGGAAGATGACCTCTGCTTTGTGGTTTGAGGTGATAGGTATGCTGAGCATACATAGATATATGATCCAGGCTATATGTGGAGGTACTTCCTGGTACTGATGAGCAAATTACTGAATATGTCAAGAAAGTCAGGATCTAAAATGTTAGCCTGCTCTCAGCAGTGTCTGGCCATCTCTGGGATCCCAAACCTTTTCAGCCAACAAATCACTGCTAACTTTTAAACTTTCCCCTGGGTAACTTTGCTTTCTTAGAAACACTTTACTGAAAACAGTATAAATACACTGGATACCATTGGTTTGAGAAACAACCCTTTTTTTGATAGCAGTAAAGGAAGAAAACCTATGCTGATCACAGTCTCGCTGGCAACGGTATCATAAACACTAAACACCGAAAAGATGCAATACATACATTTAAATACCTAGGTCTAAGACTTTTTATTGCATCAGCAAAGTCTGTATGGGGCTGACACATTAAAAAAAAAAAATCAGTGTAATCATCCATCTGTAGATGTATCTTTTTCGTAGACAGACTGTTGTTTGAAAGTCTTTAAAAATAGTATTTGGCTGTTCAGACACGTACCCTCCCCACCCCCAAACCCTGTCTCTGTTAGAGACAGATGAAGGTGTAATGGTGACAAAGGCAGCTAACAGTTTTCTGAATATTTTGTGCCTGATGTTTGTCTCCTGTTGTGAAGAAGCAAGAGACTGAGAAAATAGCTCCTCTGCCACCTTTGATGTCAGTATGAAAAGTGATATTATTCAAGTGGTAGCTAATGGTCAGAATCCTTTAAATAGCTCTGTCAGGCATGCTTGAGCTATCTGACTGATTTTTATTTTGGCTTTTTGACTCATTTATCCATAATGGTTTTCTTTTGCATCCAGGAGGAATGTGATGCTCAATTAGGACCCAATCATGCGGTGTGCTAAGAGGAAACTTACTTACCTGTTCAGTAATTGGAGGTCTTTGACATGCGTTATCTCTGTATGCATTTTGCTCTGCATGTGGGGGTGTGCACGCTCTTACTCATTGGAGACCCTTTCCCAGCTGTGCTTGCTTGGCAGGGGAGAGCTACAGCAGTGGTGACGTACTAGTAGCAGTAAGTGAAGTGGGTTTCACGTTCCTCTTGTTTTAAGCAAAGAACAATTAATTTGAATGGGAATTGACTCCTCTGCATATCCATTCAGAAGCAGAGAAGGCGTATTTTGGGGCCCCACAGGACCCACTGAGGGGTCAGGCACTTTGTGGACAAGACGGTTTTGAGTTCCACATGGGAGGAACTAGTTGTTCTGTCCCATCTGATTTTCCTGAGAGCTCTCAGCAGTGTGGAACCACTGGGGATTCAGGCATGAATTGACCTGACAATGTATTAGAAAGGTGTTTTGGCTCTGATGTCCCTTGAGCAAAATTTAACATATCTCACTTGTGCTGCCTGCGGAGGGGTTCACAGCTAGATACCCTGATTTCTGAAAAATAAACAGAATAATCAAACTTCAGAGCTCCCATTCATGACTTGTGGAGAAAATGCTTGTGGAGATTTCTAGCTGGTATTCTCTGTGGACAGCATGTGCACTGCTGATAGAATGCTCTTACAGTGCATGTGCTGTTATCAGAACATTGGGTTGGTGTAAAGCTAAGGAAAATTTTTTTCGCTTTTGCTTTTGTCTATGAATATGCCATTCCCCTGCTGTCCAGTGTTAAGGTAAGGGCTGATTTTGATGGACAAGGAAGAAAAGCTGCTTGTGCTGGGTACTGAAGTGCTGTTGTGGGACAATGACTCTTGGGGAATTAATTTGTGCTCTCTTTCACATGTCCTACCAAATGGATTCTCTATCTTAGCAGCAATTCATTCATTGACTGCTGTTTTCACTGTCATGGGAAGGAATAAGGGAGTTCCTATACAAACCTCTAGCTACTTCTAACTATAAGATAGTCAGGGGATTGGAGCATATGACGTACGAAGAGAGGAGAGCTACGTTGTCCAGACTGAAGAAGAGAAAGCAAAGAGTGGATCTTACTGCTTGCTTCAACTGCCTAATGGGAGGTTACAAAGAAGACGGAGCCAGGCTCTTGAAGGTCCACAGCCTAAGAATGAGAGACAGTGGACACAAGCAGCAACATGGGAAATTATATCGTAGGGAATTTTTTTGCACTATGAAGATTCCTGAATATCAGAACAGACTGTTGAGACAGTTTGTAGTATCTCACTCTTTGGAGATGTTCAAATCTTGAGTGAGGCAAGGCTCTAAGCAACCTGATCTAACTTGAAGACAGACCTGTCTTTGATGTTGTCCCAGCTTTGAACTGAATGGGGATAGGAAGGGGAGGTGGAGGGTGGACCAGATGACCTTCAGAAGTTCCTTCTAATCTATTCTATGGGTATGCAATTCTGCTTTCTATCCACTGTGAGTTATTTAGATCTTTTAAGGAACAGAGTCTGGCATCTCTGGGCTGTGTCTGGATGATGTAAATATCCTCAGGCATGCCTGCAAAAAATGAAGGTCAATTCTCATGTTGGGTGTGATCTTATATGACCCAGAAGAAACAGAAGAGAGGCTGGTGACATTTAAGGATTTGATCAAAGTCTTTGTAGATGTTAATATATACATAATGTCCAAGGATTAAGCTTTACTCCAATGCCTTTTAGAGTTTTACACACTTTTCATTTACCATAAGGGCAAGTTTGAATAATATATACATAATGTCCAAGGATTAAGCTTTACTCCAATGCCTTTTAGAGTTTTACACACTTTTCATTTACCATAAGGGCAAGTTTGAAAGAGTCTGTTTATTGATTGCTACCGCTCTGTACATGGACCCTTTTAAATGCTGAAACAATTCCAAGTCTTGTGTACTACAAGTAGGCCACAAGCACCAGCAAACACAAGTGCAGATGTCTACACAAATAACACCAAAAGCATTTATATCTGAAAACATGCACCTTGGAGGTCAAGAGCTCCAAACAAAACTCCCTGACCTAGCAGAAGAATTACTTAGTGACCAACCTGAATTTCAAACAGTGAATCAAAGTACTTAATGTCTGAAACGTTAAATGATCTTCACTCTTCTTTCTTCCTGAGGAGAAAGAAATCGGACAGGATGGGTAACAGGGCCAGATGAGAAGGATATAGCTCAGTTACATCCTTTTAGAGAAAAGACCATACTCTCCACATGAGAAACCTAAAATGGGCATATGAAAATTAAAGGAATAGATATTACTTGATATTGCTTGCTAAAATTTGATGCCAGCATACTTACTATGGAGTCAAAATGCAGGGAATGAAAGCTGTATCTCAGAAAATTTTTGACAAATTTTTCTGACAAAATTCTGGAGGGATTCCGACACAAAGGAGGTCCAGTACATGAGTTTGCAGTGCCAGAAGAGCTGGATAACCAGTAAAGACCACCTACCTCTTGCATTTCCTGACATTTTCATGTTAATACATGAGAATCAAAGGGAAATCACAGTGAAGAGTTTTCTGTCACCAGCATGGTCATATGCTACCTGACTTAATTTTTCTCATAGACAGAGACTCCTCCTAAAAATGTAGCAGAGTTTTTAACATGCAGTAAGAACTGTCTGACTTCTCTCTGAAAAGATTTGCTGTTGGCAAGGGCGTCTCTTCGTTGTCACCTATACTTCTGATGATAGCGGAATACTGTAGCCAGGAAGATGTTGTCACTGTTAAGTAGTCTACGTAGATGACAAATCAGTGTTGAAGATATTCAAAGCTGTTTGTCATGAAGATCTCTCCCACAGCTTTCTATGTGATAGAGATGATTTTTTTCACTGATCTCGTAAGGCTGTTTATCATAGAACTTTGTTAATTTGTCATAATCAGTTTACATTTGGCCATGAGCAATTGGTAACTTGAAATAGAAACTTGAAAATGCACAAACAAGTCATATTTGTTTCTAAAGCAATCCAATTACTTGATATCTTTCTAGAAGATTGTCATATTTGAGTGGTACTTACACTTCCTATACCTGTACGTAGCCACTGTGGTGATAAAAAATATAGTATGGAAGGAGTGTGCAGAAGCTTTATGTGGTTGCATGGAGTTATACCATGTCTTAGTTTTCTTTGATGTGGGAATAATAATACTATAGTAATCATCAACTTGTCTTTTCCACCCACCTAGAAATTAAGTCTGAAAAGAAAAAAAACCAATTTAACTTATTCTCTATTTTTCAACTAGATCCTTGAACAAAATTAATTTAATCTCTGTTGGGAATGCCTTCTGGAGAATATAAACATGAGAAGTTGACTATTTTCTATGGTCTGTGTAAGGCATTTTTTGGAAGCCTTGGAAGAGCGAAGAGGCTGGGTGGCAGCATTTCTTGCAGAGATGGGAGAGAGCTCCCTGAGAACTGTTAGTGGGTCTGAAGGCTTCTGACTAGACTAGACAACGTGTGTTAAGGCTTTAGTGGCAGTTGAGATAGATATTTAGCGGCAGAAACAGAGCTGCAGCCCATGCATTTAGAAAAACATTGGCAGCCAAACCAAGCTAAATGCACCTTAATATCTGCCCTATCCTGTATTAATCGGTAGGATGAGACAGTCATTGTGTCCTGGTTTTGCTGGTATAGAATCACAGAATTATTTTTATATTCAGGAAAGCTGCATTTTTGAGAAGACCGCAGCACCCGATTAGCTGGGATCAAAGTCGATAAGACACTTTGTTTTGGTTCGTGGCCGGCCATGGTCTGCGGGTTTCCACAGCGATCAAGGCCTTTAGCAAGTTCGAGTGAGCCAGGTGCAAAACCCAGGAGGAGCGAAAGCCAGGGCAGCTGACCCAGGCTGGCCAGCAGAAGTGTTCCATACCATAAACATCACCCTCACTCTAAACTGGAAAGTTTGCTGGGGACAGCCCCTCTCCTCTCCTTCCCTCCTCCTCAGTGGTCGCTGTCCCTGGAGGGTCTCACCCACCCTTCTGCTCCGAGGCCTGCTCTCCCTTTTGCGGTGACCATTGCGCTTTCACTGGAGCTGCAGGGCTCACAGCATTGTGCATTTTATATTAGTACTGGCATTGATATTAGTTTGTTATTATTATTTTATTAAATTTTTCAACCAACTGTTCTCTTTTCCTTTCCCCGATTCCCTGTTCCTGGGTGGGGACGTGTCAGTGGGTGATAGAACAGCTGGCGAAACAATGACATGTTGTCAGAAGAGTTCAGAGTTTGCAGCTATTTTATTCTTGTTAAGAAGGGGAAAGGAAATGTCTCTTTTGTTGTGCGGCTTATATGAAAACCCTGTTGCTAATGATCCTGTTCTAAGAGAACTGAAGCCCTGTGTAGAGATAGCTCAGCAGGGTGGTGGTTGTGGCCAGCAGATTGTTCAGCAAGCACAGTTGGTGGCAGCAGCTATAAAAAATAAATCCAGGACATATCTGCAATATTTATTCTTCCATGATGTATCTGAGATTGTCTGGATGTGTAGGAAGAGTGTTGGGACAAGGTGTGGGGTCAAGAATTGGAAAAAATCTCTCTGGTAGAAGAAGTCCTATGTAGCCATGCAGGAGCCTTGATCCCATGGGTCCTGAGGAGCAGCTCAGGCAGGAGCCTCCAGAAACCCTCCACTCTCTCTGTATGGGGGTGGTCGGACCGCAGGGGAGTACGGGTCCTCCTGCTTCTTATGAAGCGTACTGCCAGTTGGACTGGGAAGGGGTAGTTTTGCCCTAGTTACCTGTGCATATTACCAACGCGATGGATCCTCATATGTTGCTCCGTGTTTTTCACAATATAGTCATTAAGGGTTGTGTTTGGTTCTGATGATAAATCCTCAAAGAGCACAGAGTCTCTCTCAGGTTTACAAAGATAAAGATTTGTAAGCCATTCCCTTTCTCCTAAAATACTAATAGTGCACCTCTTTTGTCAGCTGGTGACAAATTTATTTTTAAAAAGCAACGGGGCTGATTACTACTGGGACGAGCCCAGATACCTGTCAGCAGCAAATGTGGCATAAGTGTCAGTGGTTGCCATCACTACCTTTAACTGTTCAAATAAGGAGCTTACTAAATGCTGTCCTACTAGTTAGAGAATAAATTCTTAATTATACTCCTTTAGCCCTCATTTTCTTTTCAGAGGATAGAGTTATGATGACCTTCTCTTCATGTATGGCCAGTATATAAACCTCAAGTCTTCATTCATATTTAACTGAAAGGATTTTCGTCTAGTACTGTGCAACAAATCAAAAACCTGCAGCAACCTGCGGATATTTTATAGTCAATCGAGCAAGAGTCTGCAGTTTTCATACTGAGTAGTAATATATGACCTAGACAAGACCCAGACAAGGGCTTGTGAGAAAGACCGTGCAGCTTTAAAATGATTGCTTTGAACATAGGGAAGAAATATGGGTAATCACTGGCATCCCCTGACCCAGGGTAGTCTTCCGAGAGATAAGTATGCAGCAGGAGACAAAGAACATCTGGGAGTTGGCAAGTTTTGCAGCTAGGTCATATCACTTGAAACTGAGATTTAAGCTGATGTATATATAAATGAAACTTTTGAACGTTGCCCCAAGTGAGGATGTGGGGGATGGCTTGTTCTGCCTCCTGGGACAAGGAATTTTAAGTGCTGCCAGAAGAGAAGTATCTGGAGACAGTGTCTAGCTTTCAGCCTTCAAATAATCCAAATAGCTTCAAAAATAAAGCCCTTAAAAATCAAAATAAGGCTTTGGATTATTCCATGGTGTTCCACCATGCTGTAGCCAGGAGAAATTTACCTCATTGCTGAGACTCTTCGAGACCTTACACAGAGGAAAGCTGACTTTGCATGGGGTACTTGTTGACAGGAGGCTACTGATGGCCAAAATAAGCCATGAGATACAGGTGTCCTGCAGAGCTGTTACGTCCCGCACTTACATCCCTTCTGCTGCTAACAGGTGAATGGAAAGTGGGTCCTGGACCTAGAGCTGAGGTGTCAGGAAGAATGATCTTCATCAAGATACTAACCTTTCTATTGTTTAGTACTGCTATTCAGAAATAATTCAAAGTCTGCTTAAAAAGACACACAGTCACCCCAGATGGAGCTTTTATGGGCATCTGGGTGAGAATCGGTGTGGCTACTTTGCTGTTTCCAGTGTAGCATTACAAAACCTGAGAGCTGCCTGTCCCTAGAAAGTGGGTGAGTGAACTGGACTGAGGTAATGTGATTGCAGTGGAAGGGAAGTCAGATGTGTCTCAAAGGCTGCCCTAAAATCCTGTCTGTGGAAGTTGGAGCCAACTAAACCTAGCCAACTAGAAATGTGGTCATAGTGAGTCTGTCCCTGCTCTGCAAGGCAGTGCTTGAACCATTGTTAGTATATTTTTATATACTGAGATATGTGACCACTCTGGCCAGGTGGCATTTGTATTTTGAGCAGAAACAGTGAGCCCTAATGCATATTTCTGACCTCAGAAGGCGGCTTGGCTCCAAAAGTAAAGCAGGCTTGAATATACTCCAGTGCTTAAATTTTCTATTACCTGCCAATGCACTTTCACCACCTACTCAGCACACATAGTTTAAATCATACTTTTGAGCTTCTTTGGCTTCCTGTCCAATCCATTTGCCTCATTTTTTTTGGCTCTATGCTGGGATTCAGCTGCTTGAAAGTTTGGTCTTATATGACACAAGTTGCAAGTCCTCTATCGGAACTGGCTCTTTGTGACCACAGAGTAGATGACTTTTTCAGATGGCATCTAATTTCCCTGCACTTAGTTGGTATTCCTACATGCTCACAACACTGCAGGAGGTTTGTATAAAATTAGGCCATAAATAAAGCGTGAAAGAGATCTCTTTAACAGTGACATCATGAAATTCTGTGGTTATTGCTTCTCAGTGGTTTCAAAATCAAACTTGCTTTCTATACAAATAAAATTGTGTGAGATTTTTACCTAATTAGCAGCCCTCCCTTGAAATACGAAAGTCAAGCACTTTATTTCTAGCTTGGGGATTCATTTCCAGCTCCAAATGAATTGCATTTCAGGCACAATAAAGAAAGAACTGAGTTAGCTCAAAATGGAACTGGAGGACTCAGTAGATGGCATGGGGAGGCCTGCACACAGCATGTTGATGAAACTTTACATATCCGTCCCATTGGTTCCAGCTGGTGAGATGAGCCAACTAAGTAAGTACCCCCATGAGCGAGACAGCCGGAACACAATTAGCTGTCTGCAGAAGTATTACAGATCACCTGAGACAACTTGGGTGAACTGGAAAGAGCGGGTGTGAATGCTATCAAATATTATATCAGCATCAAAATTGAAAGAGTGCGACTGCACTCTGGGAGGTGGCAGGTGGCCATTCCAATGTGATATAAGATCTTAAGAATATCCTGCATGCCTAGCTTGCAATTGTAGCCCCAAACAGTATTTCCATCTATGCCTGAAAAAGCAAACAGAGCCTCTTCACTCCAATAAAACCTTGCCACGTACTTCTGTCAGCTCAGGGCTGGATTGCTGTAATGCACTCTATCTGGAGCGACTTACTGAATTCACTTGGAAAATGTAGTAAGCATGGGATATAGCCACTGCTTCACTGCTTACTAAGCTGTATGCTGTGCCAAGAACACATTACACATTGCTGTAGGATCTCTGTACTAATACATAAGCAGTGAACCTATTTCAAGTTTTGTCCATTCTGCTAGAAAGAATATTCTGTTAACTCTTTATTTTCTGAATTAACAGCCCTGGATTTGTTCATGTTGCGGACAGACAGAACACAGTCTTAACCTCTCGCAAAAGGACTTTCACCCATTGCACCTGAATTTTAATAAAGATGGAAAATGACCAGAAAATGACAGAGGGGTAACGCACTGTGCTCTGCTGGAGTCTTCTCGTGTGGTTAGCCATCCTCACTGTTAAACCAAATGCCTTATTTCAAAGGTACATTTTTCTAACTTCACCATAGAGCCATAGACACTTATTATTTCTTGTTTAGATTAAGTTTTTTAGTACTTGAACTTTTTCCATTTGGAGGCACATACATACAACCACCAAGTCATTTCTTCATCTTTTCTGATAACCTAAGTCAAGAAGTTCTAAGTCTTCTGTTGTAAGCCATTTTTATAGCCTTTACGTATGGTTCATACTGTTCTGACTTTGCACCATCCTTGTTAAAGTATACATTTAAAAAATACATGCCTCTTTCTAGAAATTACTTGAAGAGTTTGACCTCGATGCCAAGTGGTGGAAACTCACTGCATCTGTTCTACACAGCACTTGGCCCAGGGTTCCCCATGATCTGTGTGTTACATGTCCTGAGTTGTGCCAGGTATCTGGGCAAAGTATTCTGAGCGTGATATTGGGATAGCAGATGCTAAAATAGTGTTGGAGGAATATGCTGAATTGAGATGATCAAAAGCGGGTTGACTTTGTGCCCCAGCTGCTGTCTTTTGGGAATGGTTCCTGATATCTTTCAAACTGTGTCCATGTCTTGGAGGGTATTTATCGGTGTGGGCCAAAGCTGTGATGGGGAATGAATTAACATGTAAGCAATGTGGGTGATCAATGATCCAGCCCTTGATCACACTCCAGCCCTTTCTTATTCAGGGGTGTAAGTGGACCCATCAGTTCCATATTCAGACAATGACATAAATCCTTAGTACTCCTCACCATTGCATGTGTGATGGCTAGTCTTTTTTGCCACAGCAGCTGGAAGTTTCTACCTTGCCTTTTCCTGCTGTCTCCTCAGTTAAGTCTTTCTTTTGCAGAGTAGTCTCACCTTTTTTAGTTCTGACAGGTAGTCGTTGTTCCCAGATACGGGACCTTGCATCCAGCTGTATCAAAACATGTTCTATCTAAATGGACTAAAATCATAAGTGACTTAGATCACTCTCTTGGGCTGTCCTATTTTGTAAAATATTTGTTAGGTGATGAGTCTGTGCTACCTGCAAAACTCATGCTGAATTCTACCAATAAAAACACTGAATGCTGCAAGACCTATCACTGGTACGAACAGAGTCCCACAGGAAGATATGGTTATGTAGGAGACCACAGTTGTGTGGAAAGATAACATTTTGATGGTGACTCCCTCTGTTTGCTGAGATGAATCAGCCAGCTAGTAAGGCTAGACACTTCTTTTGGAAATTAAAGGTCAGGAAGTGCCTATAGATCTTAAAAATCTGTCTCCATTCTTTATGTTTTCAATATAGGTTTTCTCCGTGTTTTAGAGAGCAAGATTTTAAGGCAGAATGTTGAGTATTGTCACTTCAAAGAGGAAGGATATGTTGCTAAGCCATGCTACTGAACTGATTACATCTGTGAAAAACAATAGCAGGCAGAGATGTTCTGTGTTGTCACCGGCAAACCGTTGCCTTCACGGCATCATTCTTGGTGGTTTTTTTTTGTAGTGGCCTGCACAAGATTTTTGCGTTTTCTATGGTGTTGTCCTTGAACCATAAGTTCTGTGCAGGAATTCTGACTATGGAAGTAACTTTATTGCTTAAATGGCATCACACTGTTGCTGTATTTCTTCTTTAGAAATCACTTCTAGTGGTGCAGTAATTTCTAGTATATATTTTAATGTCAAATCAGCCTCTGTCACTTTCATTTTATTTTTGATTTTAGCAGTTAGAACTCTTAGTTATCTACCTTAGCTTGGGCGAAAATTCTGTAAGATTTTTCCAAGCTCCCAGTACATTTACTTTTCTCAGTCTTTATCTGATGACCTATTATATACTCTCCAGTACTTTGCTATAACTGAGCTAAAACTATTTTATCAAAATCACCAGATATCTGTCCCTCTACAATTTAATTTTTCTAGTGACTCCTACACTATCCACACTAGAGACATCATTGCTGCTTTCTCCCCATTGCACTGCATCTGCAGACTAAGATCCCTGGATACTGCCTTCATCTACAAACGGGTGTTTTGTTGGGTTTTTTTGCTTGCTTGTTAGGTCTTGTTTTTTGAGAAGTAGAAACACAGGACAGAAAAAGCATCACTGAAGCATGAGTGATCCAACAGCACAATTCTCCACACCTACATTCTGTGGCCTAGCGTATTAGTTTTTTCTTCAATAAATTAAGAGGACCATTAACACTATTGGTCCCACTGGAAATTGATTGTACATACAGCTGAACTGTGAGATCAGTCCTGGGAACAGTTTTAGCATGGGCCAGCTCCCCAGACCAATTTTCTGTCATGGTTCAGGAATTATTATCAGCCAGGAACCATGCCCAAAACCAGTTTTCATGAGGCCACTAAGCTTGAGAAGATAAGAGATTTAGCACTATGGTTGCTCCAAATTTGCAGCTCGTTACATTTCTTCAGGGTTCCTGAAGTCAGCAACTCTGTGATCATATCTCAGACTATGAAAAGAGCCAACCTGTTGATCATGTCTGCCACATGGCAAGTGGAGGCAGCTGGCTGCAGCACCAGCGAAAGGTCTCAACTGTGATTAAGACAGCAACATAGACACAGCCATACTACCTCTCAAGACACTGTTTAGAGGACTAAGGCATTTAAAGAACCGATACATGTTGTTGTATGCTATTGCTACTGACTACAAGCAGCATTTGTCTCACCTAAGCATAGTCACTTGGAAAGTAAAAATTTAGGCTAGCCTAGTTGTCTTGACTCCCACTGTAGTTATTTCTAGAGGCCAGTTCAACCTATCTTGAGAAATTACATGGACTAGATGGCTGTGGAAGTGTCTTTGCTGACTTTTCAGNCTACAAGCAGCATTTATCTCACCTAAGCATAGTCACTTGGAAAGTAAAAATTTAGGCTAGCCTAGTTGTCTTGACTCCCACTGTAGTTATTTCTAGAGGCCAGTTCAACCTATCTTGAGAAATTACATGGACTAGATGGCTGTGGAAGTGTCTTTGCTGACTTTTCAGGGAGCCCAGCTGAAGCTCATCCTCATGTTTTAGGCTGCTGAAGTTATGTGAGTTGATGTGTAATTTACACATCAAACTGGACACATCAAAACGAGGCCTTGGGCAATACAGATTCGGGTGCAGAACTGCCCGCTAGCAGGAAACCTCCACAGCATGAAATACGTCCCTCTAGGAGAGACAAAAGGTATAAATGAGAACTGACACAGAAAGCCCTGTGCTATTTGGAAGGGAATGAAAGGGGAAGAGGATGGACAAGGGCTGCAGCTACGTCATGGCCATCAGAGATCCTCAAGCTAACACTAGCCAAGATCATTAAAAACCTAGGTGTTGGATGGCAGTAGCATTTCAATTGAACCAGTTAGTCCTGTGGAGAGACAGGTCAAGAGGTGCCAAACAGTGCTAAAATACCTTCGTTGCCTGTAGGACCCAAGCTGGCAGCTTCCCGTGGTGTGACACAGTGCTGGGTGGCAGGGATACACCAGCTCACTCAGAGCTGACTTCTGACTTTTTAGTCTGTGTTACTGCAGAGCACAGCCCTGACCCGTGACATGTTTTTAATTGTAAAGTTCAAAACTGGAGGGAAAAGAGCAGCAATATCTCCTTGAGTGGTCAGAAACCATTAAAGACTTTGCGTAAGGGGAGGGAAAAAAAAAAAAGAGACCTGAAAGAGATGGCAACTTGCCACTAGGTTACTTGTGGGCAGTAATAACAAGTAGGCCCACAGGGATAAAACTGGGGCTACAGGATGAAGTCTTGTCCTACAAAGACTCTGCTTTCCTAGTATGAATATCTCAGGAGCCTGCCCCTCTTCTACACTGTGCAGCTTTTAGTCATATTTTCATTTCAATAAGATATCATGGAAATGGAGTGGAAATCATCCAGTCTCGTTCTTTCTTCTCAGCTCTCCCTGTTTCACAGTACAATGAACTGTGCAAACTCTCGAGGCAGACAACTCTTCTGCTTGTTGTTTTTTGCTCCCTGGCAGTTACAAGCCTCTCAGTTAGCTGGTGGCCACAGGTGCACCGCAGTTTCCGGAGGGCCGCTCCCCCAGCCACCATTTGGGAACACGCACCCTAAAGAATGAAGCCTGCCTTGCCTTCAGAAATCAGGGTCATCCTGATGTGTTGAGACAAAAGTTCCTGATGCAATTTTTATGAGTGACTATGAATCCTGGGATTTGAGCTCGAAGCCCGTGAGTGCAGGGTGGTGTGGCTGAATACTGACAATGACATGATACACAGCTTTGGCCTTAAGTGAGATTTATGGCTAGGGCTGTTCATGATGCAAAGAGTTTATCTTTGTCAAAAGAAAGAGAGAAAACAGGCTCTGTCCATTTTAAACATTTAGTTGTAGAGGTTGTTCTCTGTTGAACGGAGTTACAGACACGGGATGTTCTTCCCCGGCTGCTCAAAACCTCTCTGTTTAGACTGTGAAGTTTTGAGTCTGCAAGTCTGAAAAACTCAAATGTATGTATATGTGATGTACTTATATACAAATAAATGTGTACTTGTATCACATGAAAACACTCAGATAATGAAGTCCCAGATGCTCCAAATGCTTTTGGTTTAACATAATGTCTTGCATAAAAATAATGCTCCAGCATAGCTGTGGTGCATCACAAATGAAGAGCTTGTATTAATCTCTGAACTGTGATGTCCCAGACAACATATTTCAGTTTTTATTAATATAGGTAGACATCAACTTAATTTTGTAGGGGGAGTGGCACATTAAATATACTTTTTCTTTGGAAAAAAGTCCAAGAGATAACAGACTTTTTGACCTGCGATGAATGCTGTTTACCCACACTTGTTCACTTTTTGCTCAGTTAAAGTATAATTTAATGGGAAGATTCCTCAACTTTTAGATAATGGTTTTGAACAAAAATGCGTTTGAGCCAGATTGAATGTAAATGTTTTTTGTGTAAAAAAATGTACACATATGGTAAAATGAATTACTCAGAGCTTTCCTATCTGTAGAGGAATGAATACAGATGGATTTAATCTCAGTACTGGTCCTTTCACCTTGACACATCACTTATGTGATCTGTATGACAACAACCAGGAAATCTAGATGGAGTCCTACTGACAAGGGAACACTAGCATTGCTTTTCCTACATTCCATGACAGGTGGCATAGAAAATAAATGTTTTTGTTTAAAATATCATTTGCAGCAGTTTCCTTTCACAGAAGTCATTTAGGTTCTGTAAGTGAGAAACAACTTGGATTTTGTTTTAACCAGATTCATAATCCTTGAGTAAATTAATGCCTTGTAACAGTGTAAGAAATGAATCAAATTCTGTATCAACGTGCTGCTTGTACACAGAATGCTCCCTGTGCAAACACACCCCAGCGAAGTTGAAGGCTACTCACAGCGTGAAATCTAGAAGTGCCATGGGCTGGCAATTGAGCACCCTCATCCTTCAGAGAAGCAATAATAAGAAAATGTTGTGGAATTTCTTGAGGTGTGTGGTGAATAACAGCACACACTGCTTCTTTTCTTGGGGGAATATGACAGGATTCAGAGTTGCCTTACCCCAGCAGAGAGATAATTGCTAGAATTCATTAGAGAAGCTCATTTCCATTTTTCATTACTGGATAAAAACTTCGTAAACTGCATTGAAGGGAATGGGAGCTTTTATTTCCTGAGGCTGCATATGTAATAATTGTAATTCAGACAGCCAGTTGAACCAGCCTATACTGGTCATTACATTTCCTGTCTTACAGCAAGTAAATCCATTGGCAGTGATTAGTTACCAGAGTTTATACAGACCCCTTTTCAGAATAGCCTAGCCAACATCCAAGATCGATCCTACATCGTTTGTGTTTCAGCTGTGCAAAGAGAATACTTTTTACACTGGGAATGACTATAAACTGCATCCTATTTCAAGATAAGCCCGTTTGTTTTCCTCATGCCCTTGCCACATTTCCTGATCAAAGGCACTTACATCTAAACAAGTTTTGTTTCTTACAGATGCTTTGCCTGTCTTATTTTATTCTACAGTACAACTGCTCATGAAGCTGAATTTATAACTCAGCTACTGTATGCATATCTACAGCCTGCGATGGAAAGAGCAAAGCATTAGAACTCCACTGCAGGTTCAAGAGGAAGGCAAAGCTGTGTCAAAAGAGTTACAAAAAGAAAAAAAAAAGAGGAGACCACAGGTTACATCATTAAAATCCATTGTGATTATCACTTCCTTAAGATTTGGCTTACAATATGCAAGCAGACAAGCTGAGACCTGTTATTCAAACAGCAGAAATAGAGAAGAACTGGAAAGGTGCAAAGCACCTCTGTAATCAGTAGACTGCTCTTGGAGCAATCCTTCTGCAAGTTTATCCCTAACTGGGAGTGACTGGGAGTGGCTCTTGCCTGGACTATACAGCCCTGCAGATGTGTTCCAGCTTCTGCAGTGTTATGCATCAAAGCAGGGAGATACCCAGCTATGATTTTTTTGTTTTGGTTTTAAATCTCCACTTCAGAATGCAGTTCAGAACCACCTCAAAACTGTAGTGCTTCATTTTTCTGAACCTTTGACATTTGTAAAATACAGCTGCCATTCTACTTCGACCTCAGATAGCAGACTAGGTCAGAAGCTTACTGTACTTAATTTATTTGCCTATATCTGTTTCTAGTCCTAAAATCAGATAAAGAAGAAACATACAAGAATTATCTGACTTATTCATATCTCCTGCCTGCTTTTCAAAGGAAATATGATTTGATGGCCAAGGGCTGGGGTGATAAGAATCTGAATTAATTTCTGACTCAAGTTCTTGCTGCAAAAGCTATGTGTTTGTACCGTTCTTAGATTGATAGATCCTTCATCTTGTCAGGAGCCCTAAAAAGGATTGTATCCATAAAAATAAGTAAGATAAAGGTCTCGTAACTTTTCTCAGCACACAAAATGTTTGAATTCTATCAGGTATGGGAGAAAAGGTAGAGTCACTTTTTATTTTATCTGAACTAGCTTAACCATCCTCCTTTATGTTGACATGCTTCTTGGACTCAACTATTTTCAGAAGATATAGCTGGCCTCACATTATCCCACAGATGGCTTCCAGCCCTTTAAGAAATGTACTAGGCAAGCCAAATCTCTGCAATGTTTACACTTCTTTTCAAGGTGGTTTCAGCAATTTTATCTCATTTTATTTTCCTACTTAGGAAAACCTGGCAAAATATCAAAAGAAAAATGTGCAGATGAGTGCTCTTCATGGAAACTAAATGGATGCTTAGTACCTTCCCAAGACAGGCTAACCTTAGGCTTTCTGATTAGCTTGTTGAAATTCAAATTCATTTGATGCCCGTGGATCCTTTCAGGATTAGTACCTCTTCTGATGGAGAGCAGAGTTAGCTCAAGCTGTCTTGCTTCATGCACCCCAAAGGCTAAAAGCTGGTGATTGTGTTGATGAAAAGCACCTCTTGGCTTTCCTTCTATATTTATAAGTTGACTAGCCAAGGATCATGATTTTGGCCTCCCTCCCCTGAATTTGCAGTGCAGAGTAGCAGCTTACTTCCATGGCGGCAGCCAGCATGGCGTGCTCCGCACTCACAGCTGTAGGATATCTTCACCAGGCTGCAGTGCTATGCTGCCATCCCTTTCACACCCAAAGCCTACAGGTAAGTTAAAAACTGTGCCTACAGGAAAAAGTAAATCTTTACTGCTTGCCGTCTTTGGCTGCTATGGATAGAAGGAGACAAGAACACACTTTGTGTTCCCAAGCAAAGACCTGTCTTCCTGTGAAAGGAGCTTTGATGTTCCCTGAACCTGCACATAAGCATACAGCCAGTTCCCAGAACCAAAATTCCTGTCCGCCTCGAACTTCCCTGCCTGCATATTCACAGCATGGGAAAACCTATTCAGGCCTCTCCGTACCGATCCCCTCCTCCCCATGCTCCAGGGCACCCTCGGTGGAAAATCCATCACCTTTCTCTGCATCACCTTCTTGGTTGCTGTCATACTCCACGAAACAAGTTTTTTGCTAGTCTAGCATGAATCCCCACACTGGCCCATGAAAATCATGTTGCCTTTTCTCCTTCACAAATCACCACCTAGCCATAGACAGGTACTGTATAAGAAAGTGAGTGCAAATTCCTGGAAGTTATAAATGATGGCGTATGAAAGAGAATTAGGACAATTTGATTTTCCTATGCTGGAATGACCCCTGTAAGACTGAGTAGAGAAGAAAAATTGCTTTGACTAAGCAAATACGATATGGTAGTCACAGAGGAATGGAGCAAGCCATACAGAGTATCAGAATCTTATTTAAATAAACATACTTTCTAAGCCAGAAAAACATTTAAATACTAGCAATAAAAAATTAAAACACTCCTTGCTCTGCCTCATCTCTCTATTTTCATCTGTAGTTCCTTTATACCAACATGATATGGCTATGATTTCTGTCTGACAGACCCTTTCCCTATTTACCTCTAGGTGAACTTCAATCTGACTTTTAACAGCTGCCTAAAGATCCATAGTTGGGATTCTTTGCTCCATCTAGTTTCTGATAACAGGCAAAACTCGATTAACTTATCCTGATAAGTTACTATGGCAACTTCCACCAGTGCAGCAAGAATGAAGCATTAACAGGTATGTTTTTATCAGTGCACATTTCCCCTGACTATGCAGTTTAATCCATTAAAATTAAATAGTGAATTGAGCAAATGAAGGCTGAGCCTTGGACTCCTTGCTGAAAGTTTAACATTAGCCTGGATTATAGTGTGAGTATTTCTTTCTTTGTTAGAAAACATTTCAGCAAGCCAACAGCTAGCAGAGTAAGGTCTCAGAACCAGATAACATTGCCTTCAGAAGTGCAATAAATCCTAAAGAGAACCTTTGTGTTGTTAATCCAGTTATGTATCACTGTCAATAGTGAAAAACATTGCGGTCTGGTTTAGGGCATGGCTACCCGAACAAGTGCAAAGCAAATTTGGATTTTCTAAGCATCAGACACTCAAGTGCTTCAAATGGGGAAAACATACATAGATGCGGGTCTAAACTGTGTGGTCAACATGCAGTACCTGTGCCCTTCCTGAAAGCCCAGTAAATTCACTTGCATTTGCAGGAGAGCTTCCAGAGTGTCTGTGACAAGTGCGTGTGTGTCAGGGTGCAAAGTTCAGCAACTTGCTCGTGTCGGTAACGTGGAGTGAGGGCAGCCGTGGTCATTTTTTCCAGGGGGCCAGAGTTAAATCTTTAGGTGATTATAAGATGTGGAAGGTTATAAGATGGTCCCATGTTCTTTCTTACAATGATGCCCTTTAAATCTCTGTTTTATCTCTGATAAAGTAAATGGCTGAGAGAGGCAAGAGTGTTTTAGAATGGGTATGAGTGGCCTTGAAGTGATTACGGTGCCTTTGCCATGGGGAGACATTAAGGAACAAGTGACATTGAAGAATGTGTCCCAATATATCATTAACCATTTTCTAGATTTCTGAAAGAGTGTTTGCCAGCCATGTTATTTCACATTTTAGCACAAAAATAAATCAGCATTACAACCTGTGGGAAATAGGATTTTAAAAAAGTGCTTCCACAACTAGCTTGAGAATTCCAGGGGTTTTGTCCCAGGACATTACCAGGTCAATCTGCAGGTGGTCATATTCCTGCACATTTTGCAGGCAGTATTTTTTCTCCAATCAATCCCTCTCCTATATGTCTACATCCAGCTGATTTAATGATAGAAGAGATTTTTAAGGGATTCATTTTTTTCACACTGATTTTTATCAAACAGGGATGATGATGAAAAGTGTGATGAAGCTGGGCCTCTCTCTGCAGGCAGAGAGGAGCTGAGTTCACCATTTTCCATCTAATAACAAAGGTCTTTACCTGGGTTAACTCTGCCTGACCTGGGAATAAGGAGCTGTGCTGGTATGTTTGTGACAGCCGGGTGGGATTGAGACAGGAGCTGTCCTCTTCTTTCATAACAATGAGGGCATTGCAATCTGGGAGAGATGGGTTGCAAATAGAATCAGCCATCGTTTCCCAGTCTTGTCACCACTTGGGAAAGTGCTCTGTACCTCAAGAAGAGGAGGGTGTTCACAGTTTCTAGGAGTCCTGTACGCTGGACGGCATTGCTTCTCTACTACCATGCACTTGGAGATGTGATCTGAACTGAATTGACTGAGCATAAGTCATAAGGGGAAGGGTATGTCGACTTTCTCCTCTTTCCCTCATAGGGCAAACTGAGGTTACCTGTTCAGACTTGTTAACTTGGAAATTTTGAAGATCTTACTTTACAGAAACAGCTGATTATTTTTTCTGGATCACTCCATTCCTGTAGTGCAAATGGATGGTTAGAAAATAGTACAGAGACAATAAGCAATGACTGGGAACTCTGCATTTTCTACTTCAGAAGAAATGACCACCTGAAAGGAAGATCTCATAAGGGTGTCAAGACCGGAATATATTTTTAATACATGTTCATTGCCTAGCACAGGGTCATCCCTGGTTCCCAAAACAAATGAAATAGAAATACCGTCAAGGTGTATGATAGTAATCTCACAGTCTATCCGGACTTGTAGACCGTTAGCTTCATAAGACAGAGTCTGAGAATGAAATTCATCTCTTAGGACACCAGCGTCCACATCCAAACTACGAACTCTTCTTCTGCAGTCAGTGGTGAGAAACAGGAGCTGAAGGGTGCAAGTGAGTCTTAATAAAAAGTAGACATTTTAAAAGTAGCTCTGATCAACTGTGCCCTTAAAGTGCCTATTTCTCTCAGCTGACAATAAAGGATACATTATTTGGCTAGCCCTAGGGTTGGATACCTCCATTTGGTCAACTGGATTTCACCTGAATGAATGAATAACTGTTGAAAGAATTTTTATGTATGTATTATTTCTAATATTATTAATGTTCTCTGATTTTGAAGTCCATTGACATTCATTGTGAGATCATGGAAAAAGGAAGTTTCTTTAAGGTTTATTTATTATGCAGTGATTTTTTTTCTATAAGTGATTGCTGCTTTTTTCAGCAGAAGAAATTGTTTCTCAAATTCCTGTTATTTCTGCATATATGTCATGCTTCTAATATATGAGCACTTTAGGTACATTGTATTAAAAAAGGCAATGCACTTCAAGCAATTAGCTTTTTACTTTAGTCACTGTAACAGTTCCTTAGGTAACACGGTTATTATTATGTACTGGGAATTTTTATGGGCTTGAAACTTTAAGGAGAAAAACAACTTTCCTTCCAGTCTGTTTTCATTTGGGTTCCTATGTAGTATTTATACTGTCCAAATATATAATAGGAAAGCAAAATTCCCAGCACTTTTAAGTGAATGCAATTATACTAGAGACTGTTAAGAGCTGGTTGTGTATCAGCAATATGTGGTTTGCTCCCATACAAATGAATAGCAATGATGTCAGTTGTCCATCAGGCTCTGGCACCGAGTTAGTCTTGCCTGAATTTAAAAGCTCTCAGTGTGGGTGCTGACACGTGAGCTGGGTGTCAAAACGCCACCACAGACAGTGGAGACTTGGAGTGTGATTCAGTTGCCTGCACCCAGATATCCACTGCCTTTGGAGGCCTTCTCTTTCTTCCACATGCCAGTACAGGTCTTCAGTAGGTCCTGCACCATACCTGAGACCCGCATGTGAAGGCCCTACATGCCTCTCTCTGGATAGTCTATTGACCTCTTAGTCAGTGGAGTCTAGGGAGTTATTCAGGTGGCCAGCTGCCTCATTTTGGTCTAATTTAGGCTCTTATGAGTAGCTCCTAGATCCCTCATTCAATACAGAAATAAATGAATCTAATGACATTTTGGAGCCCTCTGGACCACCCAGAAGACTGAAGATCTCCTGGAAGGCCATTATCACATCTATTAGCTCCTTGGAGATGCCTGGATAGTTCAGGACATCTCACTTATCACAAGGCACTCAGCAAGTGAATTCTGCCTGCTATTGATCACCTTGGCTGGCTTTCCATTGCTGCCACGGGGCATTAACAAACCCAGCTCCACATAACACCTGTATTATAAACACTGAATAAGACACAGTGAATTTCATTTCTTATGTACCAGAGGTGACATGTACATGACATACATACAGTGCAGAAGCAGCAAAACCCAAGAAAACTGACAAAGACATATGCGTGATGGTCATTTATGATTGCTGCCACCAGATTGCAAAGCCACAAGAACATGGTGAACTTGTGAGCATCTGCTTAGTACACCTAAGTTGTAAATTCTAATAGCCTCAGTCACGTTCACCTCAGTAGGGCTTTTTGTGGAGCAGTCGGGTATTGACTGCTCAGCGGGGGTCGATCTAACTCAGCTTTAGCCCTCTGTAAGCTAAATGTCTCGTCAAGCCTAAAGGTCTTCATAGTTCACAGAGAAACATTGGCACTTGCAGGGAACTACTCATGCAATATCTGCTGATGTCTACATTAGACTGGGAATTACACCCTCAAAATGTCTGGTTTTTTAACCAGCTGCAGAGGGACTCCATGCTGCTAAGTCCTAACCCAATAGCTTGAGTTCTCTATTACTGTGTACCTCAGTACACACCAGTGTCCAGAGTGGGGTCTGCTGAAGTATCTTGCAGGTATTCTCGTACATTCCATGGTGACTAACTACCTGAAGTGGTATTATGGGGGCTATGCATTTTGCCCTAGTGTGAAGCTATGATACTGCTAGGGCCTACACCAAAACTAAGGATCCTAAAAGTGCTGCTGGGTCTGCTAACAGATGCATAACCTTAGACTAGTTCTTAGTTGCTGATGGATAAAAGTAGATATGATGAATCCTTTCCTTCCTCCTTCCCCAGTATTATTGAAGGTCTTGGCTGTCCCATCAATGAATATCTGTAACTAGTCACTCAAGCTTTGCTGTGTACAGGCAGCTGCATTGTAGAAGCGTCCTGTCCCAACAACCTAGACTGATACATTGATGTGATTGGGGGATGGGATATAAAAGCAGGAGGAAAATATAGGAAATCTTTCCTAATGTAAAATATTTAATTTTGACTAAAGAAAGTTCATAAAAGGGTCAGTATCTAATGAAGTATCTGTATGAAGGTAAACCTTTTTAGTCCTTGTATTTCACCTCCCCTCTAACCACTAGGAATACACATAAAAGTCCATAACGTGTCAATTTCTGTCTATTACAACCGAAGGAAAATGTATGAGATGTTTGGCTTGGGAAATCAGTTTTCAGTCTGCCATAACCTAGTATTTGTTAGAAATGGAGTCTGGCATTGCACACTCCTCTTATGAGTCCACAATATGTCTGTGTGCTGCAGTCTAGCAAAATAGAAATAGCTGCAAAAGGCTGGAAAGAACTAATTGCCAGTAAAGTGTAACATATTTTCTTTGGAGAGTGAGAATCATATTTGCAATTCATTCAGAAATTATCAAAGCTTTAATTTCTGTTAGCATCTACATTTGTGCACAACTAACGTTGTTGCTGAAAAGATATTTTATGGTCTGGAGTCACGTGAACAAAAGGACCCTCTAATTCTCTAGTGGTAAATGAACTGGTGATATATTACACAATCCATTTTTAAGAGAAACTTAGAACTTGTTGGTTGTATTCCTATTAACAATGCAAGAATTCTTCACAGTGTAACACCTTTCAGGCAAGTAATCAGTCATCGTTGTTACTGTCATGTTACTTGGAAGCACCTAAATGAGCATGGTTTATGCAATGCAAGTGGGGACCCAGGCCCTGCTACCAATTTTTAAACCATATTTTTTCTTTTAATATCATATCAAAATGCTGAAGTGCAGAGGATGTTTATATAGTGTATATCTTTCTTTAGCATTAACAAGAACATTAAGAATTCACTTTTCCTTCTGCACAGACTCATGCACAGACACGTGAAATGAAATGTGATCTATCTTTCAGCTGAAACAGCAGTGTTGGTGTATTTCCTCCTTAGATTAATCTTCCAGAGGCTGATAATACAAACTTTCTGTGTATTGGAAAAAAAATGCTAGTCTTTATTGAGCAGAGGCTAAACCACCAAGTGGATTTTAATCCAGATTTACAAGGGGGAATTGCCATTGAATAAAAGGTGTGCAGCCTCCGAACAAACCATTTTTGTTGGAGACTAGCCATCCTTCTAGGTACCTGATGATACCACAATGATTAGTATAATTAGAAGTATGATTGGAACTATCTATCAATATATTTTATACACCAAAGTCTCCTTTGTGGGCATTTGATTCATAGAGCCTAACTCCAAAGCCCAGCATTATGGTTACATTTAGACATCTACAAATTGAATGTCTGAGCTAATCTTGCAGATTGTCTTCAGACTTAGTGGGGAGAAATGAGTAATTCAGAGGGTAATTCAGGTTCTTGTAATCTCCAAATGAGTATCTCAAGCAAGGTCTGGACATGCCTAATTCTCTCCATTGATTAGTGATAGAATGAGGTGATAGCTCAGACTTCGATAGCAACATTAGAAACATGCAACGCTAGGGCAGATAAGTCCCACTTCATGTTAGTCTGGTTTGATATGGCACAGATGTGCAAACTTTAGCCTATATATCTTGCTTTTCTTTACCCTAATAGCCAAGCTCAGGAATCACATGATTTCCCAATGTATAACAACTGAAGACCCATGACTATGCCACTTCTTTGTCTTACTGTGAACAGACAAGTCTAGTAATCAAGATTTTTACCTACAGGTTCTGTATTCCCGATCTCTGTAACAGGAATATGTAATACCATTGATTCCCCTAAGACTTTCCTGGAAATGAGATGATGACTCTCAGGGGGTCTTCACACCCATCAGGTAAAGGAAGTTCAACTAGTACTAACAAGTACAGTTTTAGAAGACGTTCAAGCAAGCACTGTGTTCAATGAGACAGACAATACATCACTCTTCAGGCAAGGCAGACACTGCGTGGTAAGCATGATTGTGCATTTTTTGTTTGACAACTAATTATGGTAGAGATCTATCTTTCCTGTTACTGTTGGAAGATGGTCTTTCTTTGCTCAGAGTCTGAACAGCAGGCAGACCCATTCCACCTGAAGACAGGGGCAACCACTGTAATGAAGCTCGCTCTTAGTAACTGCCTCACGCGCATCAGGAATGCAATGCATCAGATACAGCCGCATGCAGAACCATTCAGCTGTGGGATGGAATAATATCTCCATTTTTAAAAACAGGACTCTGGCAGGTCTCCCAGGAGGGTTCTGACAGCCACCATCATTCATCCGCCTTTGCCTCCTGAAACTGGTATTAAGTGTGAGAGAAAAAATGATTGCACAGACTTAAACTTACTTAGATGTTGCTGTGACACAGAAACAGAGAATAAACAAAACCTGGCACCAATAAAACACCTATTTTTGGAGAACCAAGCAAATCCTAAATCTGACACCAAAAGGCCGTGACAAATGTTGTAAAACATATTTATTCGTTGTGCGTATTGTATCCAGACAGCTAATAAGAAACAGGGTTCTGTTTAAACACACAAAACCTAAAACAGGAGGAGCTGTACACCNTAAAACACCTATTTTTGGAGAACTAAGCAAATCCTAAATCTGACACCAAAAGACCGTGACAAATGTTGTAAAACATATTTATTCGTTGTGCGTATTGTATCCAGACAGCTAATAAGAAACAGGGTTCTGTTTAAACACACAAAACCTAAAACAGGAGGAGCTGTACACCTTAAGTTTTACAGGAGTTATCTGCTGATTAACAACACACAGGGTGAAATGGCACAGCCAACAACACATTGCCGAAGGGTTGTGGGGGGAGTAGCCTGGGGGAAGTCAGCAGGCTTCTAAAACACCTGCATGAGCCTATCATCTTCATT
Source organism: Steatornis caripensis (assembly GCA_013398225.1). Taxonomy (NCBI): domain Eukaryota; kingdom Metazoa; phylum Chordata; class Aves; order Caprimulgiformes; family Steatornithidae; genus Steatornis; species Steatornis caripensis. The sequence goes on from VZSC01008723.1 coordinate 209,368, forward strand.
CTTAAAGAGTATGACCAAAACCTCCTGAGCTATGAAGTTTTTTACGGGTTCATTGTTTGTATCTTTCCCTATGGCCTCTGCATGCAGAAGGTGTCTGAAAAATTAATCTCGGTATTTTAAACCCTCTAAGATTTATACCTACTAGATTTTATTCTAGGGTCTCTTGAGAACTAAAATGTTGAGAATAAGTTTAACATTTCTAAACTCTGGACTAAATGGATTCTAACAAAACTGAAAAAGAAACTCCACTTTCAGGAGTGCCCCAGAGAATTCCCTGGGCAATTCAGATCAGTGTCTTCATAGTACACTGTCCTGTTAATTTTAGTCTTTTATAGCTAAAATGCAAAGCAGATTCATTTTTTTTTAAATCGTATTTTCTACTTCATGTAGTTTTGGAACACTGGGAAGGAATTGTTCACAACAGATTTATTAGGTTACTATTGCTTTTTTTATTGTAACAAAAATCACCACACAATAGAATAAAAAAATATTTAGGAATATGACTGAATGGACACTTAAAATGCATCCCACTTTATTCCTAAAAACAATGTTTCTGGGTCTTTCGCTCATGGAAATGGAGAATTTATTTACTTTTATTTTAAGGAAAGCAGGAGGGAAGATAAAAGAACATTTTCCTACAAAGTGTGACACTATATATTCCCCTCCCCAGGGTAAAGAGCATGAAAGGTTTTCTTTTTCAAACTGGGTGCATGCTCATCCACTTATCTATGCAGCCACTATACTGTACTTGAATGTAAATCTCTCACAAAATGCCACGGCCTATTTCTCAGTTGCCTATCTCCATAGTATGCATGTGCATTACGTATTATATGGTTAATAGTGCATCGGCTCCCTTGTGGAAAATCAAGAAAGCTTCCATGTCCTCCTGAAACAAAATGTGGAATTATTTTATACACGTCCAGACAGGTCAAGCTGCAGTCTGCTCTCAGGAGAAATTCCAGCTGAATTAAGGCAGCACTGTGCTGTACAGTGAGGTGGTGGATACAGAGGTACTTGAGGCAGCTGAAATGCAGGAGGGAGTATGGCTATATCAGCACAATGCTCTCTGTAGGCTAATTAGACCTGCTAAGAAGCAGGATATAAAAGCTAAATGCTTTGAGGTTCTTCACAAGTGAGGTGATGCGTATCTGTGTGATGCTGTGTTCCTGCCTTCCCCTGGCGCTGTGCTGAGCCCTACCAAGGAAGCCTTCTGTCTGAAACCAGGGACCTCTAACATTCACAAAATCTTACAAAGCTGGAAAGCATGAGGGAAACTACTTTATCAAGCTCCCACAGAGAAGCTCAGTGATTTGCCCAAGATGGGACAGCAAGACAGGGTCAGTTCTAGGGAGAGAGCCCAGGAAGGCCTGGAAGCTTCTTTCCATTGCTCCAGTACCATCTCAAGGCACAGGACTCAGAGCTCAATGCTGCCGCCGTGCCTGCATTGCTGCACAAGCATATTTGAGACCATGAGGGTGCTTGCGCCAGCTTTTAGCTCACTCAGTGAATACACATGCTCCTTTCTGGGGATGAGACATCATCCTTGAAGTGGGAGAAAAATACTGGAAGGAACCAGCAGCTCTGAGCACTGGGCAGAATTAAATCAGCCAGAATGTAAAATTACAGAAAGAACTGCTACCATTTTAGCCTACAAGACACACACAAAGTAAAGATGGTGAAGATGAAACTTAAAGAAGTGTTTTGCCCAGCATTGTACAAAGACAAATGGGAATGAAGGTGAAGAATAAGAATACCAAAGCTTACACCATGTTGCATTGTCCTCCAGATAGTCCTCTGGGAAGCAAGAGGGAAACAAATTCAGGGAACAGAAAAACAAAACAAAACAAAACAAAATAAACCACAGGTTATACCAAACAGGCAACCACAGCGAAGATAACGAGTCTTTATAAGCAGCTGATTTTAAATGAGAAATTTTAGATCATGCTCTACAGAAGCAACTGAGCTCAGTAGTAAAAATGATTTAATTTCTGACAGTATTTATCTTACTGAACTTCAGATGTAATTGCTAGATGCCTAGGCTAAGGTTGTCACTTTTTGGCACTTTGTAGTAAAGCGATATGGAATGATTTATCTGAGCTGTTTGAATGTATACTTTAGGATGAGATGAATCGTGCTTTAGGAATATTTGATCTCAATTCAGTTGCCTAAACGTATGTTTAGACAACTGAACGAAGACCTTTATTTCTCTCTGTTAAAAGTAAAAACTAGACATCTAGACTTCAAATCTAGATAGCTGGTTATACGTGTCTACACTATGGATCTCAATATCGAATCAGAAATGTCCTAATTTTTGCTTCTGTTACAGTCAGTAGAGGAATAGGGTGGAATCCAGTTACCTAAACATAGGCGTAAGAAGTGAATTTAGCACCTCTGAGGTATTCCATCTTACTTCCTGCAAAGTCTCCTGTACCTTTTGCTTTCACATTTGGACATCCTGAAGACCATAAGCATCTCAAATAGCATTAGGTGACTATGTTTACATAGCTGAGTTCCACCCAGAGGGACCTGCAGAGAACAGCTGGGGCTCAGTTCTGTTTGCGCACTTGGCTGCCACATAATAGGCATCCTCTAGCGTGTTCTACCCAGCCTTCAACTGCTAGTCCAGGAGGGTATGAGTATCCCAAATTACTGTCCTGTCTGCCAGCTCAATTAGATGTCCTAGATACTCCGAGGCATCTCAGTGTTGCATATCTACACGTGGATATCCCAGCTGAGCCTTCCATTTCCCAGTCTCTGAGAGGTGTCTGTGACAGATGGGGTGAATCGCTCTCCAAAGACCTGTGTCTCTCTCCATTGACTTCAGAAAGAGCCTGACTTTTAGGCCCTGTGCTGTGAAGATGTGATTGAATTGCCAGAGCATAGGTATCTTGAATTGCTTGAGGTGCTGCAGCATATTCTACTCAGTTCCCCACTACTGCTCTGGAATTATATTAGTCTCCTCTAGCCCTGTGCCATATCTGCTGGTCCCATATTTCAGATACTTTGGGATGTCTCAGATGACGCTTTACATACATGCTTAAACAACTGTCTCAGGCTGTATATAACTTCCTAAATACATGTGATGCATTTTAAACCAGTTATACCACTGCTTTTGGGGGGATTTTTTTTTCCACATTTCTCAGAATTTATTTTGATCTATTTCTTATTTATTAAGACTTACTGGTTATAGCTATGACAGTAACTCAGGGAAATCACTTTTCCTCCTCTTGGAATGGAATAGCTGGGTTAATGACACAAGTTCAGGTAAGGATGAAGGTGCAGTTTCTCAGGTGGGTTCAGTACCTGGTGATTTCAGAGTAGGCTTCTTATAAGGGCTACTATGTGCAACACATCTAATAAAATACACTCAACTGAATTAAGCTTATAAATGGAGATATGAGCAGGAGTAAAAAAAAGTGCTTAGATATGCTACATGTTTGCGTAACATTGAGATTCAGAGGAAATATTTTCTAAACTTGGTCTTTTGTGAGGACATGCTGTCAAAGACAGATGAAAGCAGAATTGTCACTTCTTTTGAGGTTTACATAGCTGCTTGTTTGGATTTTGCGATGACAGTTTGAAGTTAAGTGGTCTGACAGTGCTTTATGAATACAAACTCCAGAATAGACTTCTAAAAGCATTAATGTAGCACTGAACAGTCAGCTGACTCACAAGAAAAGATTTGTTTCTTACATCTATAATAATCAAAAGGAGCTTTAACTGTTTGACACTGCGATCAAAATACTAATGTTGCTGTACATTTGTATTAAGCAAGCAATAGAAAGTGATCAGTATGCAGCCTGGAAAACTGCTGTGAGTGGGGTTGTCCTTATGTCCTGTCAGCAGCGCAAGGGTTAGGAGGATCTAAATGAAGCTGCTTCTCCAGGGTCTGTCTGTAGCTAACGAAGAGAGATACGTGATTCAGGACACGATTCAGCACATTAAACTCTAAGGATCTAATGTTGGAAAGTTGCATGTTGTTCCTGTGAGGCAGGAGTGCAGCATTTATATCCTTCTGGATAAAATTACCCAAGTTGGTGTGAGATGCAGGCAGTGACCTTTCGCAAGTGCTGGTACGGGATTACAGCTCTGAAACAAGGCCTTCTGCTCTAATCCACATAAACAGCCTTTTCTCGCTCCAGCTGAGGTCAGTGGCCATCTCTAGCTTGAGGGAGTGTTGGTCTTAGCTCAAAAGGAGATAACATGTGCATCACTGCCATTTGGAGATGGATTTGATACCAACACTCATCACTAACAGAACATAAATAGTTATTATTTTAAATATCACCAGCAAGAAAAACAAATAGGTATTTGGCTTGAACACTTTTTAAAGTAATAACAGCAATGCTAAAATCTTTGTTTTTTTTCTGAAATATTGCATGAACAAACCTAGTCGAATCATACAGAAACAAGTTCCCCTTTGTAAGTCTATAAGTTATTAGGAGTTATAAAGGATTATCTGCATTGGCAATTTTCATTAGTTACAGCCTTTAAAGGCTGGCAGCATATGACACATCTCTGCTTTATTCAGGATGCTGCTCAGCATTTTGGAAGCATGTCATTTAAAAAGGCTAGTAATGTGTTTAGAAGTATTCTTATGTCAATATGGAACGTCTCCTAAACCTGTCTTTTTCATTGCAAAAATATTTGAGCTGTTCTTACAACATAAGAGTAATCCAAGCTGAACTGTGCTAGCAGCCTTCCTTTTTGTGCTCTTCCTCCCAATTCCTCTGTTTGCACCCTTTAGCTTTGGCAGACCATTACCGAAACCTACAGGCTTTGGTGACCTTTCACTTCACCTTGGCCAATTCTAGATTAAGATCCAGGCTCCGGCACAAGGGCCGGTTCTCTGAATCTGAAGTGAAAGGGTAAAATTAAGATCTTGTCAAATATGAATTGAGTATTGCCAGCTGGATTTTTAGCCTGAGATGCTACACTGAGTTATGAACCTGCTGTGATAGAAAGACCTAAGCCTACAATGGAGGTAAACATCTTCTTTGCTGCTTCTCCTTTTAGGATAACCAGGCTACACTATTTCCAGAAGAGCAGAGAACTAACGAATGTTGTTTTTTGCTGCAGGATAATCCCATGTCTTGACTAAAAATGCCATGTTATTTTCCAGTTGAATTGCCATGAAGATCAACAGAATACATTGGATAGATAGAATACAGCATAGGCAGAGGTTATTGGAAAGACATAGCAGTGTGAAAGACTACTGTGATCATAAAAGGAATTTACTGAATGATGGTGTCAAGAAGATACCCAGGTCCTTTTCTGTGTTAGTATGTTTGAGTTCCTGCTCAGCGATTTAAGGTGCATACTGCAGAAACCTCTCGACATTTTAGGTTCATGATCAGAACCGTAGCAAGACATTTTGGTTCCCTAGTGCAGCCAGCACCTGACTAGCATGCAGTGGGAGCAGAGCTCACCAAAACCTCATACCCCCAACTAACGGTGGCTGTTTCCAGCTGGGCGCTCCTCTTTCCTCGTGCTTGCTACAGCCCTGAGCATGACTCTTCGGCTAGAAAGACCAATGCTGTGCAAGTGTTCAGCCATAAGCTCAGTAAGCGGAGGGTATGCAATAAGTCTGTTTTGTTTTAGGTGCTTTACAGCTCTTTAGTTTTGCTCATTGGCTTTACCTCGAGATGATTGCTGAGGCAGTATTAACAGTATAATAGTTAGCCTGCTGTAAATCTATAGATGTATAAATAGCAGGAACATTGAAGCCTGAAATGTGAATCCAATGACTGGTAGTAAAGAAAATCATCTTATGTTAAAGTCTTGTTTTCAAAATGATTGAATAAATAAAACAAGATTAATGATCTCTGAAGTTTTAGATGATAAAAGTCGATTTTTGAGATGGATGGAAATAAAGCAGTGGTAATTTTATAATTAAATTAAGAAGTGGAACAAATCAATGTCCCTTTGCAAGTGTATGAGTTAAAGAACTAGCTGCTAAAAATTGCTTTAATACATAAAAATGTTTTTAATATAATTAAAAAAATAAAACATAGCTGTAGATCACTTTTCAAAGAGAATTTATACTGCAAATTACTTGCCATGGCTTATCTGTTTTTTAACCTCCAGGAAAGAGCTTATTCTCTTCTAACATTTCTAGTACATAAAAACTGAGTCATATTGTTCTCCCACAATTCAATTCTGTACCATTTCCGATGAAGAAAAAAAGATTTACTGAATGCTGGAACAGCAGGCATAGAAACTATCTAGAGTGATTATGAAATGATTTAAAAAAATTGTCAGGAGATAACCATTCTTCTACAGTCTTACTAAGCCATTTCTACTAACTCGAAAATGGAATGTATTTTGCCTTACCAGTCTATCCAAACTTGTGCCAGCAGCAGTTGTAGGTCGCTCCTCTGGGTTATATGGTCTAAACCGAGTATTGAAGTTTTCAGGGACAGAACGGGACGATCTCAGGGCAGGTGCCGGTTTAGGTTGGCCACATCCTTGGAAAACCTGAAAAAGACATTGTAGATTATATGAAAATCATAAAAAGAGTGAAGGTGCTATTTTGTAACTTCTTTATTCTCTGTTTCATATATTTGAAACCAGTTTTGATTGCTGTTTTGATAATAGTGAATTGAGAACTTGCCCTGCGTTAAAACTCAGGTTACTAATTAAGCATTATTAATCACTCAGTGAAGGTATAAAAGCATACAGGGATCTTAAGATCCCCTTAATTTAGCGAGATGATTATTGTAAGAAGTTACCATCTGAAAACGTTTTAATTGCTGTCTTTCCAGGAAGTGAAATGAGCAAGAGGAAGTCGTTTGTGGCAGGCTTCATTGATAATTGTTTTGGTTTTTGTTAAAATGTGGTATTTACCCAAAATCACAGATTATTCATAATCCTTACCCACAGCTCTTCCTACCTTGTAATTTTTTTGTAGTCTCAGAGAAAAGGTCAATGATGAAAAAGTCTTGGATAACTTTCTTACTTTCTACCAATCTCTTCCCTAGAAGAGACGTGAGGCATATTGAGCGGGTGATAGTGAGAATTATTTTCTGATAGTGTGTTTTTTTTTCTGGGTATGAAAAATAACGTTCAGGGTTATGAAATTTTTCATATACTTCCATTTGGAAAAAAGCTTCAGTAGCATATATCTGGTGGATAGTAAAGGACACAGAGGATGCTTTTGTGTACTGGATATCAAGTATATATCCCAGAGGAAATCTCACAGAAGTTGCTTGCCTGAAAGGAGGTAGAATCTTCACAGAGTTAAATTTTTCAAGTGCTCTCATGAAGTAGGAACCTAATGTTTGCCTTCATACCAACTTTTTCAGTTCTGGAATAATTTTTCTTTTTTGTGACCATTGTATTTTGGCTGTTTCAACATTTTGCTCCATTCAGAAGAATAAGAATTTAATGTCAGAATTTCTTGTGAGATATATTTTACAAAACGCTGATGCCAGACACAAACTATCTGTATGAATCAGCTTTGTGGAGCTAAGAACTCCTGTGCAGGTGGTATGTTTTGTTTGTATGACCAGATTACTCCGTTTTGTGTGGCCAATAAGATAAGAAGCTAACAAGCTGTGTTGTGAGCCAGTGATCAAAAAGACTCATGGTTCACTTTTAGACTTCTAGATTTTAGGCTTTTTCACTTTTAGATTTTTTAGATTTTCCACCTTGAGTGATGGCGTGACTTTTGTTGCTTTCAGGATATGTTACAATTGGCTCTTAGTTAGGTTTTCTGATGTTAATTTAGATGACCCAAATGATTCAAAAATTGCTGAAAGAAACTGATTTATACTAAATTTATGTCCAATCATCAGGTCTGTTCTGGCTCAAAGTCCAGCAAGTCAACTGTTTTATGGCCATTGGGATTTTTAAGTTATGAGTGCAATACTGCTGGTTCTGGTTTGAGAATATCTGCAAGATTTGTTTAAGAGTTTCTAGCCTCCCTAGCCCTGAGGGCTATTGGAAAATAAATTCATTTCATCAACCAGAAAAGATGATTTTAGTTTGTAAAGTTCTAAATTATTAAGCAGGAAAGAATCTTATTTTTCCTCTATGAAGAATCTTATTTTTCCTCTATGAAGAAAATTCAGCTAAGTTTAATATTCAGGATTTATACATGATTGTGTATAATACTGTACATTTTATTTATATATGTTGGGGGCATCAGTTGTACTTACAAAGGTTTACTCATATGTCTTCTGACTGAAGATAAGCTATGCGCAGAAAAAATAACTATTTAGATATCTATGAAATCCCATTTAGTCACTTAAGCAATCGGGTATTTGCTTACAACAACAAGTGACGGTTATCCAAAACATGTAACTTGAGTCTCAGAGGAAAGGAAAGTGAGGGCACTGAATCTTCTCCTTAAATTTCACAGTGTGTGACTGAGACTTCTTGTATGAACATGTGGAGTAACTGCAAGTCTACATAATTTATATTTCATTTTTCTTATGACATACTGAAAAAAGCCTAATATAGACTTTGTAGCAAGTAGTTTTATATGAACAAATTTACATACAGCCAGACAATAATAGAGATGGAAATTAGATGGCAATTTTTACATCACAGAAGAAGAAATTACTTCCTTTTTAAATGACCTGGCAGAAATGCAGTAAAGATACAATATTCCGTAACTAAATTTTGAGTGCAAAAGAGACATTTTCTAGTTTGTGTTCAGATATTAACTGACAGAACAGAAAATGTAAAGCTAATAACTGAAATTAACAAATGCTTCCTAAGAAGAAGCACATGAAATACTTTCTTCAAAATGCTATTCAGAGATATTGAGCAATTCCTGAAAAAATATTCAGGTGTTTCATTACTCATGCTGTGAATTGTCAGTATAAATCCGCTCTCTTTAAAAAAATTGCATTTTATATATAATTGGTGCAGTCCATTTTATCTGAATGTAGAGAAAGGATTCCATTTGAAACTAAGAAAACTAAATTTAGGTGTGTTCATGTAGGTGTCTATATTTAAGCTAAACATCTAAGCTTCCGTTTTAGACAATGAAGATCAAAATCTCCCTTCAGTTGTTCTCATATCAGCATCTATAATAGTTTGTGATGTCCTGGGGTATCTGAGACATCTGCTAAGACTGTCCTAATGCAAGACCTTTCCCCATTGAACCGCAACTAAAGTTCAAATGGAATATCCTAGGGTAACAAAATGAGCACCAGACCTCTATGGTCAGGCATATGAACCAAGCCGTAAGATCAGGTCAACAGAGCCAGTGAATAATTACTTCTATTGAGCTGACTAAATTGAGGTATCCACTTCAGGACTAGGACGTAGATACTGTAAGAAAAGAGTCCTTTCCCCAGAAGAACTCAAAGTTTTGAATCCCAGCAGATGGAGTTTGTTCTCTATGAAGCCTTGGCCCATACTGCTATTTAGACACGTGCTAGTGCTCAGTGTTTCCTAGTGAGAGTCTTTATATGAATCTGCTCCATTGTCTTTCTCATCTTCATATACAGTAGCACTGATTTTTTCCTGAAATGCCATTATATTTTTCCTGCACAGAGCTCTGGAAAGAACACAGATAAATGAAGGGATTTGGTTACTATGAAACTCAAGGGCTGTTTTAAGCAGAACCTTGGATATAGGTTTATGAAGATTTCCTCCTTATAAATAATGCATAGGTAGTCTGCTATGTCATGGAGCTCATTCATCCTCTCAGCTGAAGTAATTGCTGAAAAGGAACGTATATCTATAGGTTAAAATGGCACATCCATCAGCTCAGATAAAAGTAGATTTAAGACTTACTAAGGGGAGACTCAGTTATGGGATAACCTTTACGAAAGTGGAAAAGTCTTAGCATGGCAGCCAAATGACACTTACAGCAGCCAAACAAATCTGTATAGAACCAGACTATTTAAAAAGCAGAAAATAGTACAGTATGTTGTATTTTGAGCAGCAATGAAGGCACAATTATACTGATACAACCAAATTAGAAATTTTCTCCATTTTGAAGAAAAATGGATAACATATTTTCTGCTATTTTTTGAGTTTTACTCCACTTCTTGTGAATGAACAATCTCTGTAGATGTCAACTAGTAAACATTCATATTGTTAAAATGGAACAGATGTAGGATTTACTCTTTGACTTGAAGCACAAATCAAAGGTATTGGTACTGACAGCCTTATGGGAAGATTGTGAAGGCCCCTAAAACACATTTATTTTGGCCAAGATTGAAATGAGCATGTATATGTTACAACTTCCTGAATATGACTCTTTGAGTTACCTCAGGGAGAATGAGAATAAGAATAAAGTAAAAGTATGCTATGACTATGTCTTGGATATGAACTGAGCCATGGGAAACAATATACAGAATATGAAACTTCCACCTGAGAAATAATCAAGCTGTTGCTGAGCACTGAGTTTGGCACTATAATGTTCAAATAGTAAAGTGGTGTCACTGGTGAATAACAAAGAGATTTCAATAATGAAGACAACGCGTCTCAGACATTATCAGGAGAAACCCAAGGTAGATCTATCGCAATCTGACTTCTACTAAAGGCAGTCTTGGGAGGCATCTTGGGCAGCCCAGGCTGATCATTTTTGCACTCTGTGTGGTTTGATTTGCGGAAGGTACTACGTTAGATTGTCTGCACGTGTTAGATGATGAAGCTAGGGAAACTGGTTTTGATGATCTTCAATCCTTGCCTTTTTTTGGAGAAGGGAAACTTGGGTTTGATTCAGAGCATGTAGATTTGTCTAGCAGAAAGGCCTTGGGGTCTGAGTTTCTAGACCGTTGCTCCATTCTGCAAAGCATCTCCAGCATTGCAGCTGTCAGGAATGGGAATTTCCCTGAGGCAAAATAAGGACCTCGTGTGGCTGTTGTTCAGGGACGTGACAGCCACAAAAGGTTAGCAGCCTATAAAGCCTAGAGATTTGTGGCCAGACTTTCTAGACAGTCAGCACTGAATATAGACTGCAGAGAAACATCAAGAAAACAGAGAAAGATTCCAGCCTCAGGACGAATTGGAGGATCTTAAACTAATACTAGTACCTGGTTAATGTGAACTGTGCAAAAAGAATGAACCACAATCAGCACACAAACAAGAGAAGTTAATGGCCCATGCACAGAGATGCTCCATTTTATGCAGTGACAGGTACTGGAATGTGGCTGAGTCTGTATGTTCTTGGTTGCAAGTAAAAAGATAGAAGAGGTACATATGGCACCGCTATAATTCTCTGTCTCGATATTGATGCATGCTTATCAAGAGTGGAAGACAAAGGGTTTTGTGTCTTCCGAGGAAATGAAAGACAAGATGTGAACTCAAGCAATGAGCCCTGACTGTCTGTACTGATTAATTGTTAACTCATTGGCTTTCTCTTGGACTGCTCCAACTTGCTCTTGGCAGAATGAAACAGCTCCAGAGAAGGCAGCTCTCAGCAGGATAGAAATGAATCAGGCTGTGACACTTTGGCCTCAAGATCAGGCACTGGTCCTTGTCCTCCTTTTATTTATTAGTATAACTGTAACCATGAAGACTATTTCTCAGAAGAATAGTGCTGAATAGGACGTGCGTATTTATAGGAAAAAGATTTTGGACAAAAGCTTCAGTACTACATCAAGTGAAAAACGGAGGGACAAACCATAAAAATGGAGACTTGGGAAGTTCATGGTGTGTTTTTCTGCTGATGTCTGAGATTGAAGACTTCATAACTCAGTAAGAGCATGCATTCCTGATTATTTTTATTCAGTTGTTATGTTGGAAAGTGTACATCGTTCCTCACTTAATTTTGCCTCTATATGCACATTCAATGTGTTATATCAAACATACTTCTATTTTTCTCAAATAAATTTCAATATATAATTGCAGCTAGTATAATACAAGACATAAAAGACAAATTGATAGTACAATTGAATGTGAAAGGCTTTTGGAATAGGGCAATACAAACATTTGAAACAGGAGAGGGACGGATTTGGGATTAAATGGACTCTGTGTCTTCTGGCTGCAAAGAGGATGAGATCAGTGAGAGGTCCTTGAGGAAGAAACTGTTCATTCTCATTCGTTCCATTACTTTTAAAAGAGAAGCAAATTATACAAAATGGCCTGAAATTCTACTGAATACAGCATAGATCCTCCTTCCAGACATCAACCAGATTGGTAGGTAGAAAAAGCTGCGTGTCAGTGGTGAAGAATGTTCTGTGTGTATGTGGGTGTTGCAGGCATAAGATTAGCACATTATCATTTTCCCATTGTAAAAATGTGCTGACTGACTTGTGGAAAAATAGCTGTGATTCCTATTCACCACATTTTCAGTGGGTACAGTCAAATGCAAGATATAAAATTGTTTGAAAAAAGAGAAAATAGCATGATTTCGACACCCTGCCTGAGTGGCGTCTCAGAATAATTGACAAGCGTGGCTTTTCTCCTACATTAGGTCTGCAATTGCATTCCATGCACCCCATTACATCCGGCAAGGTATCTGTCATTTTCACTGAAGCTCTAAGTGGTCAGTATGTATACGGGGAAAAAATTAGATGACAGATGACTGATTCAAAGCTTGCTCATATATCATCTCTACAGATCTGACATGACGTAGGAGAAACCATCACTAAACCTGAAGTCTTTGCCTTCTTATACTTTTCTTTAAGAAAAAAGCATTGCCATGTATTAGGACCTGAAAAAAGATGGACACAACCTAGGAAAAGAAGAAAATATCTTAACAGGAGAGTAATGGTCTAGAATATAGAATATATTTGAAGAATATATTTAAAAAAATACTGGCTAAGTTTTCTCTTAGAAGAAAAACTTTACATTGCAAATGGAATTGCTGTGATTTATTAATCTTTACAGCAAATAAAATGTTTCTGAGGGACAGGAGAAACAGACCTTCTCTGCTACAAATGAGAAGTGAGATGAGCTTGTGCCAAGATGTCATTCGACTCTGGTAGGGGATGCTGCTTCCTGACTAATGCAAAAACTGTGAGAATTGAAAAAGTAAATGGAAAAATGAATACACCTGAGCTTTGGGTGAGTTTTCAGTGAAAACATTTTTTGTTTCTTTTCTCGAGGTAAGAGCTGAGTTTGCTGAAGGTAGTCTTTACTTCCCAAAATATTTGAGAAAATTTGGCTGTTAAATGCCCTAATCACTGCTGCCAGGACAAAGTCTCATTCCGCAGGATGTAGACTGCTTTTAAAATCCAAGTAACTTCATGTAGGTTGAAAGTAAAAAGCATCTTGAAGGAAGTCCTTAGCAACTTGCAGCACTGGGGCCATAAAAAGCATCTAATTTTGGGTTGGCAGGAAGAATATTAACCTCAACCTCCTGCATTTTGTCCCCACATTTTTCCCAGCTAAAGCATCTTCCTTCCAAGCAGTGGAAATTCACTGGCTTGGATGGCAGCCTAGCCAGCACCTAACTGAATACTGGGAGATCAATGGGAGGTAGAAATTCCTAATGCAGAGAACCTGGCAAACTGTTGACTTCAAATTTTGAGCCGCAGTGCACCGATGAATATTAAGGAAAAGCCATTAATTGTTGACTATCAGCTCAACAGCACCTGTGACTGAATTCGAAGGATCTTATGAGGTTCAGAGGTGAGGGTGATCTGTGTATACACACACACACTAGAAATGGAAAGGAGGAAGCTGGTGTCATTAACTCTGTTCATCTTCATGTCAGAATCCAGACAGAACTATCAAACTGAGGTCTGGTACTCAGAGACTGTCCAATGTAATGATATTTCCCTTGAGTGGCTATTAAAGGAGGTTAAATGGAGCATTTTGTGTATTCACCTCAAACAGATTGTACTTCAATCTGACCTAGACAGATCAAAATAGAAGTTAATATAGAGAGACACACGAGCAGAAGTTACCAAGCGTACTCCTCAGGTTACTGCTTAGAGTTACTGCTAGTTTTCAGCACTTTCTGTTTTCCTTAAATCTATTAATTTGGAGTTTACTAAATGGCACCTTTTCCCCTGCCATTCTCTTCTGAAAACTTTGAGCTTGTTTAACTAGATGAAGGATTCAAAGGCAGTCTGGTGAACTGTCGAACGAGCAAAAGCAATTTCTAGTGGTCTGGACAATCTTTCTTAAAAGTCTGGACAGAAAAATGGTGGAGACATTTTTCCCCCTGCTTGTGAAATTCAGCAACAGAGAAGGAGCGACTCACACAGTACCTTTGCTGACACCTGCATGCTGTTTTCTTGCATGTTCATGATGGCTTCAGAAATCTTGACATCAATAGGATCCATGACTGATTCAATGTTGAACGGTCCCTCTAATCTCTCCGCTACGAGAAGCATAGCATCTGTTAAAACACAAAGCAGCCATTCCCTTAAAGAAGGGATACCTTTGGGTGCCTCAGGCAGACCAGAGTTGCCAGCTGGAGGTGAGGGTACTCAGTGCTCCCGAGAAGGAGCCCGTGTGGACATGTGGCAGCGGGACCATAAAGCCTGCAGGGCAGCTTCCCAGCTGTCAAAAATATCTTACCCTACCACCGCCACCACAGAAAGAGGAATAAAGACTGTAAATGTTAGATTAATAATAGTTGCCATAGCATTATTGAGCTTGGGGTAAAATTATTTTACACAGCATTGCACCAGTCGAAGCAGCCAGTGCACTGGAGTGTACTTTGGTAGTCTCCTTCCCAAGAAAAAAGCAGAATGATAGACATGAATCTCTGGGGTATGTTCTTAGAGTTTGTGTGAGATTTTGAAAACTTTGATATGATGTATCAGGGCATTATAATTAAAGCAGCTGTTCTTTCTGACCTTAATGATCTCATTTTCTTGTAATACGAACAGCAGATGAATATTGGATTTCTGCCATAGCGTATAGGTATAAACCATGTTTGCCTTGCTATATTTTCAAAACATGGCTGAAAGTTGTATGCCAAAACAGATATTCTTTGTATTTTTTTATTTTAAAAACAATTGTTTGCATAATTTACATTAGACCCCCTCTCCAAAATTATTTTTTGTTTTTGTGTTCATTAACAAGTAAAAACCAAGCAACTGAACGGAAATTAATAACAGTAAAAAAGGTTTTGGCATAATCACATATGTTTGTCTATGCACAGACACAGATTGCTCACAATTTCTGTGGCAATAGCCATGCGATAAACTGGATTTATACTATACCTTTGAACATTGCATTTGATCATTGTCTCATATGTTAGCATTTAAAATTTTCGACATCTAATTAGCTTTAAACAGATGCCACTTGCAATTTTAAGATGATAGACAAAAATCTTCACATGCCGTCTTCTTTATCCCTCAGACTTAGACTCCAAAAGGTACTAACCAGACTTCCTTCCAAAACCGATACCACCCGTGCTTTGCCGTTGTAAGCACCAGTCCCATGGCAGCTATGTGGAGGAGGCATGGAGCACCCCGTAGCCCAAACGGCGGTGTTTGTTAGCTCTGCTCTTGGCTGCAGACTCCCGGGGCTTCTTTCCAGCCTGCGTGGCCATCTTCTCCCTCCCCACAGAAGCACATGGGCATGGATGCGTGTGAAGGAGAGGCTGTCATCTGCCCCTAGCAGTTAAGACACAGGCTCCCATGCACAGCCTGACCTGAGGGCTACAATGTGTTGTTTATATGTGGTCAATGCATGCTTAAAAATCCCACTGAAACTGAAATTACTTGGCATGTAGTACTTAAGCACTTCTGCAAATTAGATTCTAATATTTCACAGTAATTTTAGACTGGAAAGAGTGTAATGCCTGTTATTTGGAGTGGGGCATACAGCACTTGCTGCTGACTGTGAGAAATGGTGAGATAGGAATTTGGTTTCAAACAGAGGTGTTATTTTGGCTGTACATTATTTTACATATCTTTAGTTTAAATCATTCCCAGTGGGAAACTGTGAAAACAGCACCTAGCTCTGATAGAGGAAACTAAACAGTTTTCATACACACAGATACACACACACACATATACACACACATGCATACACTTAAAGGTTCCTGCAAGAAGTTAGCAATTTTTCCACATGCAAAGAGAATTTGTAAGTGTGGACTAGTATAAAGGATTTTCTTCCTCACATGTTCAGAATGACTTGTATAAAACATTTATGCTTTAGGACCTTGTGAGCAGTATGACCAGCCTATATCCTAGCTGCCACAACCAGTACTAGGCATTGTTAGGGCACAGGTCTTGGTGGCTTGATTTTGGTGGTTTAGTTCAGGATTAGGTTTAAGATTAGGGTTGATGCATAAAACAGTCACAAGGTTTTGTTTTGTTTTGGGTTTTTTTGTAGGAGTAGCCCACAGCTTCAGTGAAGTACAGGTGCCTCTTTGTATGAGCACACTTCAGTTTGGAAGTTAGTAGGTTGGACAAGTCTAGTGATAAGCTCAAGTACATGTTTTGGATAAAGGACTGTGTTCAGTGAAGAGGTAATTGCTGGAGACCCTTCCTGAGAATGGGTGGTGGCTTGAGTCTATTTGCTATTTCTTCTGGTGTCATGGGGCACTAGTTCTGAATTAAATCTTGAAGTGGAATCTCAGCTGCATGGCAGAAGAGGAAAGTGCATCATCCTTAACTAAACAAGAACCACAGCTTTAATTGTAAAGACAGTCTTTTCTCAAGCGAAGAGCCTTCAACTTCAAAATCAATAGTTTTAGGAGATACAAACTAAAGGTCTGTTTCTGGATGAGACAGTTTGTATCTTTAGAAAAAACATCCATTAGTTCATCATCTTCTATTTTCTGAACCTTAACCCTATCCACAGACTTAGTCTTTCCTTGGTCTTTGTCCTGGAAGCAGGCAGAGACTGAGAAATGTGGCTAATTCCTGGCTGCCAAAGGTCTCTGTGAGATTTTTGCTACGTTGGGCTTCCTTGTTTGATATAGTATGGTACAGGTCTGATGGTGGGTTCAAGTTAAGGTTGAAGTCAAGTTTATGTTTCAGTCACGTGGGCTATAGCTTTATGCTAAAAAATGGGAAAGTAAAGAAAAGAAAAACAAGAATAGAGGGCTAAAACAAGCAGTAGATCCAGGCTGCCCATGTTCTTTAATTGCTGTCTCGTTCTCTGGCTTGGAGTGATTCGGGACCGCTACAGGCAGCTTTTCACAACACAAATCTGTGGAGAAACTAGCCTGAAGCAGTGGGGCTGTGAGCCAACAGTGTCACTTGACATTGGAGCCGTGCAATCTTTTATTTAGTTAGCACTATAGGGATATGTCTAGGGACCAATGGGTTAAGGGAAAAGTTTAATTTGGAATATCCACACCTTATTAATGACAGGTACATCTTTATATCAGCAGTTTGTGTTTATCTTTTGGAGCTAGAATGTGGGACAGGACTAGTGTTAAACTAGAGGCCTATACAGGGACATATTTGAAGAGACGGAGTTTGAGAAATGGATGAAATACTGGGATGAGAGATGCTTGAAGGGCTAAGGTAAAGCAGGTTCCTCCTGCAACATTATTTCTGAGGCTGGCACAAGTTGTGATTCCAGTTAAGGCTCATTTTAGGGCTCGGCTCAGGCTAGAAGTCTTGGGCAATTGCACAGTTCAGATGAGTTCTTGCACAAATGGAAAACTAATGTTATTTGAGGACTGATTTAATCTTCTTCAGTTTCAGCAGGTGTGTGGGGTCATGGCTGATTTAGCAGTGACTGGACTGCTGGGTTACTCCTGTCTCCTCCTGGTAAGAGTACTACAAACTCAGTTGAGTGAAAGAATGTGAGCAAGGTGAGTGGATCAGGAACCCAGTTTATGCACATCATTCTTGCATTGGGGGTTTGTTAGTGACTTGGAAACTATAAACATGACTGATTGCTCTCTTGAGGACATGGGCTTGCAAAACAGTCCTGAGAAAGTACAGAACATATGGCACACTAGATTCACTGTCAGTGCCACTGCTCTGGACCTCTCGCGCTAGATGCGTGTTGCTCAAAACATGAGTGAGGATCTTCCTGATGCAGTAAAAAACCCCAAGTCTACTGGACTCCCAGGGCGTAGTCCCAGGGTACCCAAAATGTCTCTGCTGGATGAGCACAGTGGCTTCGTTTTACTGCTTTGTATTCCCTTGTCCACACCAAGAAATACCATAGGTATTTGACAATGGCTCTTAGGACATTGTTTCATTTTAAGCAATATGTAAGAAAGACATCCTGCAGAAATTTTTTGTTTACTTCACAGATTTTTTTTTTAAGGTTTTATAGGTGCTAGTTTAATGAGAAGCTACAAATAACTATGCCAAGTGATTTATTGTAACACTTAAAATTTCAGAAGGCCCTGTGTGAATTTCAAGATATGACAAAGTTTTGTGAACCCTGAGCATCTCCAGGCAAAAGAATGGACAGACTGATAATATAGACAAGAATCTGCCTCTGTTTTCCTAGGAACAGCATCAAGCTGCTGTGTTTTTGACTTATCTTGATACCAAAAGTGATGTCTTCCTGTTTATGTTACATTTCCTTTAGGGCAGGTTTCCAGAAAACTTCCTAGTGAATCCCAGGTTGAAACAAAAGGAGCAGGGACAAGGACACTGATTTATGAGACATCTGACAAACTCCCCAAACTAGACTGAAATACAAAGTTCCTGTAAAAACAATCAATGCCTCCTTTTTCTTGCCACCTTTCTATTATCAAGAAAATCTGAGGAGGGTCTGATAGGAAAGACTCAGAGAGCTGACAGGCAAGGCTCAGGGAGATGATAAGGGAAGGCATTTTTTGAGTCTGTGTTAGTTTGGCTATGACATCAGTTTTTCCTTTCATGAACACTTTGTTGTTCTTCTACTTTTAAATTATCAGTGAGATTCCAGCAGTGGCTAAGCTTTCCCTAGGGAAATCCAGAAAAGCATTTATTGTTGAAGTCTTTAAAAATGTTGTTTCTTCAGGGAGATAAAGAATGGTAAAATACTTATTTGCATGTCCTTCGCATAATCTTAAGGTATATCTTGTTTTGGGAAAAAAAGGAAGCAGACCTTATCTTAAATTTCCTATCAGGAGGTTTCTATTTTTTCTAGTCCCGTGTATGTGGTCTAACATTTATGAAGAACTGTGAAGTGCTTGTTCACATAGTTGCTTGTGAAAGAATATAAGGATAAGTTTTTATTTGGGAAGCTTCAAAGGATTAACGTATGGGCAAGACCATGGATTGCAGAAGAAGAGAGATGAATCAGTTGTAAACAGACTGACCAACTTACTGTAGTTGACTATGACCTTGAGAGTGGCAATGACTGTTTTAGAAAAATATATAAGTGTTAATATGCTGGGCTGCAAAGCAGGGCTCATTTGGTAACTTCCCAACTTTCTGAGCAAGGGCAAGGGGAGGCAGGCATTTGGGTTGCATTTACTAAATCATGTAGGAAAAACTCAGTAAGTTTTCCATCATGACACTAAATATAAATAGTGGTCACAAAATCTTTAGAACATTAGATGGTGAATTAATGAGACAAAATAAACAATAAAAATTGAAAAGGTAAATACAGGTATATATTGACTTTTAAGAAATATAACAATGGAAATACATCCCCATGATACTCTGCTAAAACTTTTACTGCTAGATTATGATTTACCAAACAAATCAAAGAAGAGGAAAGTAAAACTCCACCTCACATTTAATGAGGTGCAAAGAACTCTTTTCTCGGGAAATCGGAGTAAGGCATGGCAGTAATGCCAAAACTGCTGCTTTTCTTAGGGTCCACAGTTCCCTTTTCACATTATTATTCATATGAGAACACTGTATGGTTCTATTCTGATGTGGCTTAATTGACAGATTTCCTCTCTATCATTAAGCTCCACATATGTCTTGGCATAATAACATAACAAGCCTCTGCATCCTGCTCTTGTTTTTGTGGGGGGAAGGTACTTTTCTAAAACTCGTTTGCACCTGTGTAGAGAGGGGGTCTCAATATTCCTCATTTGGATATTCGGTTATCAATATCCAGTTAAACTTATCTGTTAAGGTATGCAGGCAAATGACTAATCCTTGCTTGAGGTTTAAGTAAGTGAGCAATACATGAGAAGCTGCTGAATGTAGTGTGGGATTTTCTTGGAGGTAACAAGAAACAGAGTAGGCAGCTGAACGAAAGTCATAGTTAATGCCATGAAGAATGGCGGGATTTCAGATGGTTAGCAAAACAAGGAGCAATGGGGAAAAAGTACCTGGGGTGGGTTGTTTACATGGGAGAAAACAAGGGCAAAGAGATAGATGGATTAAGGTGAGCTGAGGAACAAGCATGGGAAAATGGGGAGAAGAGGGCATGTGAAAGAGGCCGTGCGCGTGGAATCTCTGCTGGTCAGCAAACTTGTTGGCTTCCTGATCACTGCAGTCTGCTCTATATTCTTTTTAAACTCTATTCCTAACCATTTGAGAATGATAGCGTGGATGTGCAGCGTATTCTGTGTGTCTGTGTATTATGTCCTGCTAGCAAATTTCAAGTTGGAGTACCTGGTGAGTAGGAAGGAGATCAGCAGCTTGAAAGACCCAAGGTCTAAGCTGGAGGGTGAAGGGTCCAGGTGTGGATGCAGGCTGTGGATGGTCTTGAGGTCCAGGCTATGGTTCCAGGGAGCTGATTCAAGATTTGTTTGTGTGTGTGACTAAACAGGTCTGCATGCATTCCCCTAGCGAACTGCCACGGGGACCAGAATCCCATCCGGTTCTGTGTGACGGAGCTGTTTTCTGAGAAAACATTGGCAATGCACAAGGCAAAAACTGGACCCTATACAAGTTTCAGGTCAGTCTTAAATGCTTTCTAAAGCTTAATAACACTTCACAGCAGTCTGACAGGGATCTGTTCACCCTCTCAGCCCTTCTGAGCTAGTTGTTTCTACATCTTTTCCTAGAGCATGGAATTCTTTAAAGGAGCAGTGAAGAAGAATGCAGTCCTGAAGGTGCCTACCTTTATGCAGTACAACCAAGATGTGAGAGACTCCATTTCAATTTTTTTGCCTTCTGTGAGGACGCTCAAAATTTTACCTGCTGGAAAAACACCCTAACCACCTCTGCTGTTCTTATATGCCTGATAGCTCTCCTTTCAAAACTGTTTCTACGGAATACTTAGCTATTCACCTGAGCAGAAGGACTGGTCTTTGTCTTACCATTTAAGACACAATTATGAAGGAGTGAATCTAGTTTTCTGGCTTATGCTTGTAGGCCTCATGTCCATAGGCTAATGTAATGAAAAATGCATCATAAGTTCTTGCAGGAGGGACTGGAATCCAGAATTGTCCCTACCAGGTTATTACCAATCAATTAAAAAGGCAAACTTTAAAAATGTGCGTAGATAATCAGACCTAGGTATTTATTATGGATGTTTAATTTCAGTTACAAGAATTTGCAAATTTAAGAATTGTAATGTGTTTCTTGATCAGCTGTGTAGCCATGTTGAATGATGACAATATCACTTACACTTCCTTCAAAAAAGGAAAAAAAGAGTTGTCAACAGCATAAATAAGCTAAAGTTTTCCATACCCAATTCTATTAGAATGGAGAATTTTTGATTACTTCTGCTGGGTTTGTCTCTAACCATCTCTTTTAAGTAGAGGAGCTCAAGAATTCAGTTTAGTATCATGTACAATATATGTATGAAGAAGTTATTGACATGCAGTTGTCATCTTATTGCAGCTGACAGCAACAAAAAGAATTTTGTAGGGTGAAGTGCAGGTTCACTTGATTTTTTTGAGCATTTCACATAGCAGATATTTTTTCTTCCATGTATTGAAAAAAATGACCATATTAAAATTATTTTTCTTCTGTCTCTATAACTTTGAGCAATTCTAAACAATTTAGTGCACTGTTATTAGATTATATCTTATTTTTGTTCATGTATGCAAAAAGAAAGTAGCAAAGACTAGGCAAGATGGTAATTCTTGTCTACTATGATTACTCTTCCACTATCTTATGGGAGCTGAATACAAGATGTTCTTCTGAACTGGACTTTTTGCAAGTGTTACTGCCAAATGTTGTTGAGCATTCTGTCTGAATGTTTGACATGAGTCAATTAATAAAATGCAATACATTTATAAAATCTTCGTCTTGTTGCTTTTTCCGTATGCCAAGAGACGTTTAAATAGTCTCATCATCATCCACAGAAAATATTGTTAGTAAATAAAATAACCCCCATTGATGCATGCCTGAATGCTACCTGATATAGCCTGTTCTTTAAACTTGTATTAATGTAGATTAGTGTGCGTAATTTTTTCAAGATATGTGGAGATTGGAACACTGAAAAAAGTCCATCTTTCTGACTCTTTGATGAGATGTGCTCAAATGATATTTGAGCATATTTGAAACTGAAACTTTGTATTTAATGCATCATTTCCTCAGTAAAAATCTCCCAAGTATATGGTCACAGATGTTAGAGCCTCAAATATCTTTTCAGTCATTCCACTGCCCATGCAGTTACTACCCACAGTATACACTTCCTAGCGATCTGTCCAGCCTAATTTTAAAATAGCTTAGTTATGTTCTTCCCACTTTTTAAAAGAAATCTATTTCATTGTCTCCTGTACATCATTATTAGAATATTTGTCCAGTTGTGTGGTGTATTTTTTCTGCTGCTTAATTTCACTCAAATACTTCTAATAAACTACCTCACATAGCCTTAAACAGTCCTATTACCTTCTTGGTTTGAACATCCCTCAGATATTTGTAGACATCTATCATATCCTCCTTTAGTTTGTACTTGGTCACACTTTCCACGCTAATATTTTTCCTTTGTTTTCATAAGCGATTTCCTCAAGTCTTTTGCTGTTTTCTTTATTTCCTTTAAAAGACCTCTCTGGTATTGTGGTGTCTAGAACTAATTCAACTTTTAAAGTTGGATCTCATTAGTGTTGTTTTGCAGAGGCCCTTTTTGGCCCATGTGTCTGACTCAGAAAACTGTCTCTGTTCCCTTGATGCATCTGATTTCCTTATCCTCTTCATCACAACTGATTTATAATTCGTATTTCCCATTTCAGTCCTGACATATTTTTCAAATGTCTCCTCATATTCAGAATTTACAGTGATTATATTTTCTGCACTGTTTTTTATTTCCATCCCTACTTACATTTCTAAATTTTGTGCAATAAAAATTTTTCCAACCTTGACAGAATTTATGTTATACTTTTGAAAATATAAATAATGAGCGGTCCATTATCTCTTCTTGAGAAGTGATACATATTTTACTTTTATAAACTGTTTGTTTCAAGAAACTGTTTCATTATTTCAAGAATAACTTTACCCTTTAGCAGCATCTAACCTACACATAATCCCTCTACTAATAAATGTGGTGGCATCTATGACTTTAATGTCTTCTTCTGTAAAAATTCAGTTTAAACCTAACAGACTTGCCATTCTTATTAGCAGTTTACCGAGAATTACTTATGAAAGCACATTGGTCCTCGTTCTATTTTTTCTTTTCCTTGAATGATCTTTTCTGTTCCAGAGGCTCTCTAATGCTGTATGCAGTGCATCTTCAGTGCTGCATTAGGATTATCAGTGAATTTTTAGCCATTTTTTGAGTTAAAAGTGTCCAGTGGACAGCCACATACATGATGAGCGCACTGGAGAACTTGACAAATAAAGAAAGGTTGAATGATCTGGTTTTGTTCAATCTATAAAGAGCAGGTTCAGGGGAGATCTCACCAGTATTCAGTGCCTAAAGGGCAGGTACAGACAAGATGGGAAAACTGTCTTTGCATGAATGTGGAGTGACAGGACAAGACACAATAGGCACACGGCTATAAGAAAAAAAGAAAAAAACCAAACCACCATGTGAAAAATTAAACCCTAGAATTGATTGGCCAGGAATGAGATGGAATCTCTCGCACTTCCAACTGAAGGTTGGACACTAGAGGCTCGCCACAGGTCCATTCCTAACCCAGGCTTTTCTTGTGATTCTGTGGGCGGACTTTGATTCGTTTCACCTATCTAGAAGCTACACTTACAGTTTGAGTTATTGTAGAAAGCTTAGATTGGGATAACTTTTACTCCAAAGACATTTTTAACAGGCTCCACAGAACTCTATGCTTAAGACTTTGCTGTTGTAACCTTTTCATAAATGATCTAGGAATGGGGGTAAACAGTGAGGTGAAAAAGCACACTGATGTTGCTCTTCATGAGAGTAAAGATGAAGACTGTCCCAGAAAATCTGAGAAGGACCTCACAATATGGAATGATTGACCAGTAAAATGGAATCAAGTGATGAGTATAAGAAAAAAGAAATAAATTCTAAAACTTCTTTAGGCAATGAAGGGCTCTGAGATGACTATTGTCTCTCAAACCCAAGCTTTTCTGTTCATACTACCATAACATTGGTTTAGCAATCGTCAAAGAACCCCACACTGAATATTTGGCATAACTAGGGAAGGAACAGAGCACCAAAGAAAACATGTTTATATTTATGAATGAATCTACAGTGAAATAACATATAGGATACCACATTACAGAAGAAGATATAAATGTAAGCTTTCAAATATGACATGAGTCATAAATCTAACATTCTACAATCTTGAATTAGAAGAATTACTGGAGGATGTAATAGAGGCCAGCCAAACTGCAGGTGACATGGGGCCACGTCAGGCTTCATTGTCTATTCCAGTACAGGAAGGAGGATGTAGAATATGAAACTAGATGATCACATTTTATTAATTTCTGAATGTTACAATCATTATACCTTGCTAATCCCAAGGCTATGTGGCAAATTCCTTAGTGTTGCCATGACTATCAGAGCACACCTGGTTGCTCCTCAGTTTCTTTGATAAATTCAGCCTTTTTTTCCCCTCTAAATCAAAGAAAATTTTCGTCTCTGTTCTATGCGGGAAACCACAATTGCTATTAAGATCTGAAATACATATTTCCCAGGTACCAATGCCAGATTTTTGAACAGACATCCTATGAGTAACATCTTCCCTGCTACTTTGTCACTAAGCTGACTTCATGCCTTTCCTTGCCATAAATAAATAATCAATCTATGGCCAGCTTTGCTGGCATGAATCCATCCCAACGGTACAGCTCTTAGGGAGGTGTCACACACAGTTGCACAGACAAAATTGATTTTTGCCTTTCATCTTATTGATTAATATGGAAATGTACTGCGGATATCTCATTGCATTTAAAAGCCTGCCACTATGGAGAGAATTTTGAGATGCCTAACAGCGTTTTCTCCCAGTGAGTCCCAATGCAGCAAATAATTTTTTTTCCCCCTCCAGATAAATGTTTGAATCTCAAACAATTGTGTACATCAAGGTTGCCACAAATCAATACATGTGGACTAAACTATTTATTGTTTTGACATTCCTCTTGAAAGGAAAGAGCAGTTTCCGTATGTTTGCCTAGATGCACCAACTATATTGTGGGGATGAAACAGAACTAATCAATAGGATAGGGGCAATGTTGTAAAAATCTGCACTTGAACTCATTAATTCTTCTAAGTTATCTGTGTCCTGATCTTTTAAATGATTGGGAGATCAAGAGTAAAAACGTTCGTCCAGTCTAGAGAAGGTCAAAGTAATATAAAAAGCCAATGTTCATCACACAAGGCCACTTGCCTAATATGCTGTCATCATCATGAATATTAATAGCAACACACAGACAGTATTGGCCAGGAAATAAAAGCTCTGCTCCCACTAAAACATTCAGAACAGGAAAAAAAATTATTTAACTGAGGGTGAAAAATCTAAAACCAGAACATTTTTCACAGAAAGATCGCTGGTTGGATGCTCATTGGCGAGGTTTCCAGGCCAGTGGCCAGGGAACCATCGTATTAATTCTCCGTCAAAAAATTTTGATTTTCTAAAATTAACATTTTCCAAAGGAACAAAATTAATCCAATCAGCTCCAGTTTCATCAAGAGAGATTTATGACTATGAATTAACTATATTTCCCGGTAAGGCTGCTGAATGTCAGGAAAAGAGACTAGGGAATCTAGGGAGGTGTGGGGATTTTATTTGCCAAGAGTTTAACTGAGTTTGAAGCAGGGGAATAAACAGACAATTCTTTTATTCCAGATAGTGGGGAAGTTAAAGAGACCACATATCCAAGGCTATTGAATTTCTAGGTTAATGCATTTGTTTTCATACCAAATTGTCAGAAGAGACAGGTGTCTTCCATCCCTTAAGCTTTCTATAAAAGGCTTCTACAGTGCACTCCAAGGCATGTGGGTGACACATCTTTCTCTGCTGCAGCTAAACCAGGAGAAAAGTAGATCCAAGAGAGGGAGGGCTACCCAAAATGCCTCACATCAGCTTCATGTCCTGGAAGAGTCATTCCACTGTTAGTACTGCCAGCAGAGGAGCCAGGACTCTGCTGGAGAAGGGAGCAGGCTGCATACACGAGACTAGGAGTGAGAGCATGGAGTAGGGCTATGTTATGGGGATAAATGTCTTGCAGCTGTTAAGTATGACATCTCTCTAGCCAGAGCTGATGAATCCTGCAGCACAGAGCTGCAGAGCAGAGGGCTTCACCCAAGTAATGATCCATCTGTCTTTTTGTAACAGTTTTAAAAAACTTAATGTCTTTGTTTGAATGCATTTCTTATTTCGTGTTTCATGCTCTCCCCAATGTACTATTAACAACACATATAATGAGATCCTTCCTCCAGCTGCAGTTATTTGTTTTAAAGAAAAAGATCAAAGCATTTTAATTGCCAAGTCTGCTCTGATTCATCTATTATTTAATGTTGAAATGCACAACGAAGGGTGATAAAATAATTCCTTCTTTGTATTGAGTTTGGTGAGACCTATTTAGATCACTGAGGATTTGGTTATTTGTACTAACTGTTTCTACAGAGAAGATTGGCGTTTTACCCATTTGGATGTAGGTGCGCTTTTATTCTGTCGGGCTGTGCTTTATGTGTGTGTGACTGTATACGTACAAGTGTGCACGCACACACGTACATCCGCCAGCATGCATGCAAATTTTATAATTGAATGTGCAAGTAAATAAACCTTTTAGGCATACAGATGCACATCTGGCTGAAAACAGCAGTATGTTTGCTAGTTGCTAGTGCCAACTTACGNACAAGCGTGCACGCACACACGTACATCCGCCAGCATGCATGCAAATTTTATAATTGAATGTGCAAGTAAATAAACCTTTTAGGCATACAGATGCATATCTGGCTGAAAACAGCAGTATGTTTGCTAGTTGCTAGTGCCAACTTACGGCAAATAAATTCAAAATTTACAGTACTTGTATGAATTTCAGAAGAAACTTCCAGCCCTGTAAAAACACAGGCCCAAAAAGCCACTTGGTGACTTTTTGTTTTTCACAGTTTGGCTTGGGTATATTTAACACAGGAAATCTAATGAAATTTATTCTTCCATTCTTTTGCTAAATTTGTAACAGGAACTGGATGGCTTCAGGGATAAAGGACAGGACAAGACAGTTTTATCTACATGGAATGTTACTGGCATATTCTGTGCATTTATAGGGCCTGATTATTTATGCTGCTTAAAACTGATCAAC
Source organism: Steatornis caripensis (assembly GCA_013398225.1). NCBI lineage: Eukaryota > Metazoa > Chordata > Aves > Caprimulgiformes > Steatornithidae > Steatornis > Steatornis caripensis. Next base: position 236,718 of record VZSC01008723.1, read on the forward strand.
ATGAGTCCAGCAAAGAAACCGGGTGGAGAGCTGAGGAAAAGACAGCGTTTTCACCCCTGGAAAATTCAAGCGTTTTGCAATGCATTTTTTGCTTGTGAATTATTATGATTTACAACTACTATCCACAGAAAGGGGAAAACGCTACAAAAAATAACAAGATAAATTATTTAATGGTTTCAGCTTCATAATTTGTAAAATGGAGCAATTATCTGCTCCAGTTCCTGGGGACTCCACATGTTACAGNGCTTGTGAACTATTATGATTTACAACTACTATCCACAGAAAGGGGAAAACGCTACAAAAAATAACAAGATAAATTATTTAATGGTTTCAGATTCATAATTTGTAAAATGGAGCAATTATCTGCTCCAGTTCCTGGGGACTCCACATGTTACAGGACGGAGCAGTGGGAAATCTCTCCAGCCAGGTGGCATAACATCCCCTGCCTCATGATGGAGAAACCACAGTATCTTGTCAACCACGTGCTTAGAGCTGGGAGGTCCTGAGGTGTCTGGTCCTGAGTACAGAGCAGGAGCTGCAGGAGTGCAGGGATCATCGTGTGGGTAGTCTGCATGGCAGGGCTGAGCCAAATAAGCCATATGAGTTTTATGTGCAGGCTGGCAAATGTGCATGTGTGTGTGTGTGTGTATGAACACAGTCCTGCACACATAAAGCAGAGGACCACAGAATGAAATACATGCACATCTATATCCAAGTGGGTAAAACTTTAAAATGGAGATGAAATGATGTGAAACATCTGATTAAATGTTTTTTTTTTTGACAAACTAGTGTTTTCCATACAGAATATCTTTTTGTCAGCACTTTTGTGACTTGGTCTAGTTGGGAGCTGATCAACACTCTGCTGCCCAATGCATGGCTCTTGAAAGAACATGTCCAAATGTGCATGAAACTTAATCCACTTGTTTAGTCCTTACGGATTTTAATCAGTANCAGCAAAGAAACCGGGTGGAGAGCTGAGGAAAAGACAGCGTTTTCACCCCTGGAAAATTCAAGCGTTTTGCAATGCATTTTTTGCTTGTGAATTATTATGATTTACAACTACTATCCACAGAAAGGGGAAAACGCTACAAAAAATAACAAGATAAATTATTTAATGGTTTCAGCTTCATAATTTGTAAAATGGAGCAATTATCTGCTCCAGTTCCTGGGGACTCCACATGTTACAGGACGGAGCAGTGGGAAATCTCTCCAGCCAGGTGGCACAACATCCCCTGCCTCATGATAGAGAAACCACAGTATCTTGTCAACCACGTGCTTAGAGCTGGGAGGTCCTGAGGTGTCTGGTCCTGAGTACAGAGCAGGAGCTGCAGGAGTGCAGGGATCATAGTGTGGGTAGTCTGCATGGCAGGGCTGAGCCAAATAAGCCATATGAGTTTTATGTGCAGGCTGGCAAATGTGCATGTGTGTGTGTGTGTGTATGAACACAGTCCTGCACACATAAAGCAGAGGACCACAGAATGAAATACATGCACATCTATATCCAAGTGGGTAAAACTTTAAAATGGAGATGAAATGATGTGAAACATCTGATTAAATGTTTTTTTTTTTGACAAACTAGTGTTTTCCATACAGAATATCTTTTTGTCAGCACTTTTGTGACTTGGTCTAGTTGGGAGCTGATCAACACTCTGCTGCCCAATGCATGGCTCTTGAAAGAACATGTCCAAATGTGCATGAAACTTAATCCACTTGTTTAGTCCTTACCGATTTTAATCAGTAGGCACATTGGCAGGGAAGCAAGAAGAATCATAGAATCATAGAATGGTAGGGCTTGGAAGGGACCTCTAGAGATCATCTAGTCCAACCCCCAAAAGAAGGCCTCACCTAACTTGTCCTGCTCACAAAGGTTTTCCAGAAGCAGAGTTCTGCGCTTTTTCCTCTTCAGTGAGGTTTCACTGAAAAAAATACTGTAATATAAGTGGTGAGTTGAGCAATGATAGCCCTTGTGGCTGAGCTCTGGTGCCTACCAGTGCATGCAGAACCTTGGATGGATGGCACGCATTTGTCTCCAACCATGGCTGCACAGGGAATGCAGGAGTTGTTTTATGTGATAGCAAAATATCAGTACCCTAACTATACAATATGACCTTGATTCAAAACTAGTTACAGGTCTGGTATATTGGAATAATTCCAGAAATTACTCCACAATTTTTTTAGAAAAGTTGGGCACAAAATGTAATGCATCAATTCTGCCTGTGATAAGCAATTTAAAGCGCTGAGAGGGCCCATGCAGAATACTTTCAAGCACTGATGGATTGCTTGTGCATTATCCTTACTGATTACTGAACACTGCATCTGGATAAGTACCTTCACTCTGATTGAAGATACAAAGTGCAGACTTTGATCAAAATAAATTAAATGACCACTCTGCAACACTTTTCCAACTAGGCACGTCATTAACTGCAGGCAGAAGACAATGCGAGCAGAAGCTGAAATTGCAACCCATGTACAATGGGAAGAAAGTCAAAAGGAGATCAGTGTCACCAACACAAATGTCAAACTGATCCATTGGTAATACGAGATTTCTTCTGTTTGCACTTTAAAGTCACTAATATTAAATAAATATATATTTTCTTTCAATGTTATGATGGTATAGGCGCAGAGTAAGTGGACTTTCTTTAGCAATGAAATGAGAATTAGTATCTTGGACCAGATCAAGCTGCTGCTAGATGTTTCTCTTTGATGCATCACCATAAAAGTACAGCTCCAGAAGGGCATCCAAAAAGCCAGGACCCGTGGGCATTAGCTGCCTCTGACTAATGCCACCCACTGACCTAAAAAGCAAGTGGCGTCCTGCTGCCAGTGGGAATTGTGCATAATGTTGGGCATTTTGTCATGCCCTCCTCTGCCTTCCACCAGCCTTCCCACAAGTGTTTGGGCTGCGAGCAATGCCCGGTTGTGGCAGCTCTCCTGGAGGTCTGGGCACAGGGAGGCCCCTGCCCTTCCCTGGTGGGTGCATGGGAACCGCTTGGCATTTCTCACGCTCAGCTCGTGACCCTCCTGTGCCCCAGCAGCTCAAGCACACCTCTGCACATCTCTGGAGTGGCCCTTCCCCATGTGAGACCGTGACTCAGAGCTCAGCAGCACTGCAGCTTCGCAGCGCCCCCAGGGCGATCGCCCACCCACCGTGTGGAGAGGTCAGCGGGAGCCTCCACAAGTCTCGAGTCCTGTACTGACAGCTAACACGTGGTGCCTCCCCACAAAACCCTGCTGAGTCCAGACCCATTACACCTCTTCCTCCTCCTCCTCCCCGTCTTGTCTCTGGCTTTCTGTTCTGCTTTGATTTATCCTGCTTAAACTTAGGCACTGTACTGAAGTACTTGTGTTTGAAGCTGGACTAAATCAGCATATGCAGTAGAAAATCACTGGCACCAATGGCTGCATGGAGCTATTTTCCTTTTATTTTGGTGGTCATCATTTAGCACTCATGCTTAACTGTGCAAATAAACCAAGTGCTATGCCTTTGAGCTAAGTTAGCTAGAGAGAAGTACAATGAGAGTGCTATGAGAATGGTCTGCTCAGCAAGGGAGTAGCAAGCAGAAAGTCAGCTGCCACCTTGATTTCTCCTGTTTAATCACATCTTTACTCATAGCCTAATCTGTTCTGCAAATTGTCAAGCAAGGCCCCAGTTTGAAAGTAATATGTGCCCTTCTTCTTTCATCAGGTTAGTTCCCTCTTCAAAAAAATGACTTTTTTTTTTTTTTTTCAGAAGAAACCACTTCTGTGGAAGAGCTGAAGGTGCTGTTTTTGTAATAATTTCAAGTTTAACTCTCTTTCCTTCCCTTTTCTCTCCTTCTGTGATCTGTTAATTAAAGAAAGGCTAGGTAGAGAATAAAGAAAGAAAAAGTGTTGCAAACTAATTTGTCACATACCACCTAGGTTTTTGTCATAGATTCAGCTGCCTCCTGAAACTCTTTGAAAGAGATAAAGCTTCTGGATTTTTTTGGTGTTGTGCTCAGCAAGAGAACAAACATCATATATGATCACCTTTAAAAGAGTAAAATTGGCCTTTCTTGGATATGTTCTTAGAATGATTGTTTCTGAAGGAGGATAAGGAGCAGAAGCTTTCACTAGAAGAAACGGTGGACAGCATGTTAACCATGAGCCAGCAATGTGCCCCTGTGGCCAAGGCTAATGGAATCTTGGGGTGCATTGGGAAGAGTGTGGCCAGCAGGTTGAGGGAGGTGATCCTCCCCTTCTACTCTGCCCTGGTGAGGCCACATCTGGAGTGCTGTGTCCAGTTGTGGGCTGCCCAGTTCAAGAGAGACAGGGAACTGCTGGAGAGAGTCCAATGGAGGGCAACAAAGTTGATGAGGAGACCGGAGCATCTCTCCTATGAGGAAAGGCTGAAAGACCTGGGTCTGTTCAGCCTGGAGAAGAGGAGACTGAGAGGGGATCTGATCAATGCTTATAAATATCTAAAAGGCGGGTGTCAAGAGGATGGGGCCAGACCCTTTTCGGTGGTGCCCAGNATCCCTACCATTCTGTGATTCTGTGATTCTGTCATTCTGTGTAATGGAGGGAATGTAAGGACAATATAGTACAAGGATGCTTCTTTTCAAAATGGGTGTACTGCAAAATGAAGGAGATGATAATTTCTAAAAAAATACATAAACCCACTCTGCAGGCCTTTGAAGAGTCTTAAATTTACTCCACACTGATATACAGAAGAGAGATATAGTTGGGGCGTTAAGGGCTTTATCCAAGATACCCAAGAACAAAGCTCTAGAATGTGCATCTGTACAACAGCAAGCTTTGTTATTCATTTTAGTTGCTGTAAAATGGATGTGGAAATTGTTCCATTGCTGATTGAATGTAATTTTGTTTGATCAGACACTACATGCAATTTTGGTTCTTCTTTCCGCAGGCAATTAAATAAAGCCATCTGAAAAATGTTACAAAAAGACAGAAGATTGTATTGTTGAAAAAAAGATTAGGAGAAGCCCAATATCTTTAGCTCTTTTTAAGATTTGAAAATTCAACCACAACAATGTTATTTTTGAACATGTAAACAAAATGCTATCCTAAATTAGCATCCAGCTTGCACAGAAGGTTTAGCTGTCCAACAGAACAGTTCGACTACGGTGAGTACATTTATATTAGCATTTTGAGATTACTCTTTTGAAGTGCCTTCCTCGCCTATCTGCACTTGGTGTGCTTTGGTTCATTTTGCAGTGTGGGCTCAGGGCACACAAACTGGATACTTTTGAGTGGAAGATTCATGTGAAGATGTACTTCAGGATCACATCCTTTGCATTCCCAGCATCACTGGGCATCAGTGCTCAGCACTTGGGGAGAGGTCTGAAATGTGTATGCTGTGGTCCTCAGCACCAACTGGTTTGCTTTGCAAATATTCCCCTTTGGGTCTA
>VZSC01008723.1:245862-258333 GCA_013398225.1 Steatornis caripensis
TTACTCATATGAGTATATACGGTAGCTATTTCAACTTTTGATTCAGAGATGCTGTTGACAATTTACAAAAGTACTGAACATACCCATATTAAACAGCTGAGACCACAGTTTAATCTGGCTGCAAGTCATCTTTTACAGTCTTAGGCAGAAGCATTTTTCTAACATCAAATCCTAACTTTTAAAATAAGTGGTTATATGTTATGTTCATATGTCTTTTAATAATTAAAGCAAGAACTTTCTGACAAAAAAGTAACTTGCAAGCACTTTAAATTTGCTTTTTAAATGCCAAAATATATTGTAGTGCTTGCAATGTTTTGAATCTCATTCATTTCATGCTGATTATTTGAATGCATTGCACTAATGTTCCTCAGAATTTTACAAACTAGGAGTGCATAAAACTTTTAAAGACAGGCAATTTCTCTGCAAAATATGGATTTTTGTGTCATTAAAAATTGCTTTACAAGCCCTCTCAGGCCACCACTGCTGGAAAAAACTTCTGTTGTTAATCTTAGTGTCAATGCCAGCATATTTGGAGACTTGCAACATTTACTTCTGGGAGGGAGATTGTAAATGCAGATATATATTGGATGATGTGATGGGAATTGATGGTGTGTGTGTGCTGGTCTGCTGCGGGCTGATGGTGTCCGTTTGTCAAAGAAGAGGAAGAGCATCTTTGGTCATAGACCTGCTAAGATGGTGAAGAAGGCATTAAACGGATGTTGCCGGTGGAGGGGAACCTCAATCCATCCCACTTCTACCAGTTTGATGCCAGTGATAGCAATAGATGCCCAGAGCCCAATGAAGGATCACAGGTCAGCAGGAGAGCACCTGAAGTTCAGCATAAAGGTGTTTCGGCACCTCCAGCCAGTAAGCCACCTTCATTGGGTGCTCAGCTTAAATGTCTCTATGCAAACACATGAAGCATGGGGAATAAACAAGAGGAGTTAGAGACGTGTGCATGCCTGCAGGGCTCTGATCTTATTGGCATCATGGAGACATGGCGGGATGGGTCCCATGACTGGAGTGTTGGACAGGAAGGATAGAGGCTCTTGAGGAAGGACAGGCAGGGGAGACAGGGAGCGGGTGTTGCCCTCTACATCAATGACTACCTGGAATGCATGGAGCTCTGCCTGGGGATGGATGAGGAGCCGACGAAGAGCTTATGGGTCAGGATTAAAGGGAGGGCGGGGACAGGTGACATTATAGTGGGGGTCTGCTACAGGCAACCTGACCAGTAAGACCAAGCGGATGAGGCTATCTATAGATGGATAGGAGTAACATCATGTTCACAAGCTCTGGTCCTCATGGGGGAATTCAACCACCCCGATATTGGTTGGAGGGACAACACAGCAGGGCATAAGAAATTCAGGAGGTTTCTGGAATGCATTGATGAGAAATTCCTTCTACTAGTGACAGAGACGCTGATGAGGCGGGGTGCTATGCTGGACTTCGTTCTCACCAACAAGGAGAGGCTGGTGGGGAATGTGAAGCTCAAGGGCAGCCTTGCCTGCAGTGACCGTGAAATGAAGGAGTTCAAGATCCTTAGGGAGTGAGGAGGGTGCACAGCAAGCTCGCTACCCTGCACTTCAGGAGAGCAGACTTTGGGCTGTTCAGGGACCTGCTTGGTAGAGTCCCATGGGATAAAGCCCTGGAGGGAAGAAGGGCCCAAGAAAGCTGGTTAATATTCAAGGATCACCTCCTCTAATATCAGGAGCAATGCATCCCAACAAAGAGGAAGTGAGGCAAAAATGCCAGGAGGCCTACATGGATGAACAAGGAACTCCTGGACAAACTCAAATGCAAAAAGGAAGCCTACAGAAGGTGGAAGCAAGGACAGGAAGCCTGGGAGGGATACAGAAACATTGTCCAAGCAGCTAGGAATCAAGTTAGAAAAGCTAAAGTCCTGATAGAATTAAATCTGGCCAGGGACATCAAGGGCAACAAAAAGCTTCTGTAAGTATGTCAGTGGTAAAAGGAAGACTAGAGAATGTGAGGGCCCTCGCTGGATGGAAACAAGAGACCTGGTTATCCAAGATACAGAGAAGGCTGATCTACTCAACGATGACTTTGCCAGTCTTCACTGGCAAGTGCTCAAGTTGCACTGCCCAAGTTGCAGAGGAAAAAGCAGGGACTCGGAGAATGAAGGACCACCCACTGTAGGAGAAGATCAGGTTCAAGACCATCTAAGGAACCTGAAGGTGCACAAGTCCATGGGACCTGGTGAGGTACATCAGCAGGTCCTGAGGGAACTGACGGATGAAGTTGCTAAGCCACTATCGGTCATTTTTGAGAAGTCGTGGCAGTCTGGTGAAGTTCCCACTGACTGGAGAAGGGGAAAAATAACTCCTATTTTTAAAAAGGTAAAAAAAGAAGACCTGGGGAACTACAGGCCAGTCAGTCTCACCTCTCTGCCTGCCAAGATCATGGAGCAGATCCTCCTGGAAACTATGCTGAGGCACATGGGTAATAAAGAGGTGATTGGTGACAGCCAACATGGCTTCACTAAGGGGAAATCATGCCTGAAAAATTGAGTGGGCTTCTATGACAAGGTTACAGCATTGGTGGACAAGTGAAGAGAACTGATGCCATCTGTCTGGACTTGTGCAAAGCATTTGACACTGTCCCACATGACATCCTTGTCTCTAACTTGGAGAGACATGGACTTGACAGATGGACCACTCACTGGATAAGGAATTGGCTGGATGGTCACACTCACACAGAATCACAGAATGGTAGGAGTTGGAAGGGACTTCTGGAGATCATCGAGTCCAACTCCTGTGCTAAAGCAGTTGCGTCTAGAGCAGGTTGCACACAAATGAGTCCAGGCAGGTTTTGAATCTCTCCAGAGAAGGGGATTCCACAACCTCTCTGGGCAGCCTGTTCCAGGGCTCTGTCACCCTCACAGTAAAGAAGTTCTTCTTCATGTTCAGGTGGAACTGCCTATGTTCCAGTTTGTGCCCGTTGCCCCTTGTGCTGTTGGTGGGCACCACCGAAAGGAGTCTGGCCCCATTCTCTTGACACTTGCCCTTTAGATATTGGTAAGCATTGATCAGATCCTCTCTCAGTCCTCTCTTCTCTGGGCTAAAGAGACCCAGGTTTTTCAGCCTTTCCTCATAGGAGAGATGCTCCAGTCCCCTCATCACCTTTATTGCCCTCGGCTGGAGTGTCTCCAGTAGTTCTCTGTTGCTCTTGAACTGGGTAGCCCAGAACTGGACACACTCAAAGGGTTGCAGTCAATGGCTCAACGTCCAAGTGTAGACCAGTGATGAGTGACGTTCCTCAAGGGTCAGGATTGGGACCAGTGCTGTTTAATATCTTTGTTGGTGACATGGAGTGTGGGATTGATTGCACCCTCAGCAAGTTTGCCGATGACACCAAGCTCTGTGGTGTGGTTGACACGTTGGAGGGAAGGTAAATCATCCAGAGGAACCTTGAAAGGCTTGAGAAGTGGGCCTGTGCAAACTGCATGGAGTTCAACAAGGCGAAGTGCAAGGTTGTGCACATGGGTCGGGGCAATCCCAAGAAGAGATACAGGCTGGGCAGAAAATGGATTAAGAGCAGCCCTGAGGAGAAGGACTTGCAGGTGATTGTTGATGAGAAGCTCAATGTGAGCCGGCAATGCGTGCTCACAGCGCAGAAGGCCAACTGTATCCTGGGCTGCATCAAAAGAATTGTGAACAGAGGGTCATGGGAGGTGATTCTCCTCCTCTATTTGTGAGACCCCACCTGGAGTACTGCACTCAGCTCTGGGGCTAACAACATAAAAATTACATGGACCTGTTTGAGCAACTCCAGAGGAGGGTCATGAAGATGATCGGGGGCTGGAGCACCCCTCCTATGAAGATAGGCTGAGAGAGTCTGGGCTGTTCAGCCTGGAGAACACAAGGCTACAGGGAAACCTTATAGCTGCCTTATAGTACCTGAAGGGAGCCTACAAGAGAGCTGGAGAGGGACTTCTTACAAGGGCATGTAGTGATACAACGAAGGGTAACGGTTTTAAACTGAAAGAGGGTAGATTTAGATGAGATATTAGGAAGAAATTCTTCATGATGAGGGTGGTGAGACATTGGAACAGGTTGCCCAGAGAAGTTGTGGCTGTCCCCTCCCTGGAAGTGTTCAAGGCCTGACTGGATGGGGCTTTGAGCAACCTGATCTAGTGGAAAATGTCCCTGCCTATGGCAGGGGGATTGGAATTAGATGATCTCTAAGGTCCCTTCTAACCCAAACCATTCTATAATTCCATGTACAACACTGGGATTGGAAACTTATTTTTAGTTGGAATGCAAGAAAATAAATAGCGAGAAATTCTGCTGGTTCTTTTTATAATTTAAATTGAGGTCTAAACTAAACATTGTCTTATGAAAGAGGTTGTTGAAGGATGAATAGAGTAGTCAGTCCTCTGTAAAAAGAGGCTAATTTGAAAAAAGCTGGTCTATCCAACCAAAGCAATCTGCCTGCACTAGAGATATTTTTCTGTCTTTAAAATGATGCTGTTTGAAGCTCTTCTGCGTATACTTATTTGCACTGCTTGGCTCTCTACTTCCTCTCTTTGTACTCACTCATAAGCAAAAATAGTAATTTGTATAAGCATGCAATTATGTTTTTCTACTGAAATATTTGCATGCAAATGGTTTTGACTCTCTCACTTTGTAAAACACTTTTAAAAGTTCTTTTTAATGAAAAAGAGCTACCAAGGACTTCTTATTAGAAGTAGCACTTTATGAAAGGGACAGGCCAACCTTACTTGAAAAAGTCATGGTGAATTAATAGTAATAAAAACTGTCACTTTGTTTGCCATAGAGGATTTGGAAAGTGTCAAAACAAAAAGTAGCATAATGGGAGAACACCAAGAACACAGGAAAAGAGACAAGTTTTGAACTAATATCAGAAACAAGCTATAAAGGAGGTGAAGCAAAGGGCTGTTCTGCATGGCTGGAGAGGAAGGGGAGAAAGTTTATGTGATAATTTTGGGAAGATTGTATGAAAAGAGATTACTAATGTTAGGCACGGAGCAAGTGAGCAGTTAAAATAGCTTGAATGGGATTTGCTGAGGTCTCAAAACAAGGAAAGCAATTCTGAAGAGGGATTTGGTGAGACTTACTTTTGACTGTGACAAGTGAAGCAAGAACAGAAAAACAAAGTTGTTGGGGGTGAATGTTCTAACCTGCTGTATGTTTACATCACAAACCAGCAGGTGCATCTGCAGATATACTCCCAGAACGAAATCTGCCTCTGCTGAAGTGAACAGCTAAACTGTTGTTGATTTCAAGAAAGCCAATATTTCAATTCTGGATAATATATGTGTGTAATAAGAAATTGCCATATATATATCACAATTAACCACACAGGACTATTTTTATTTATTTTGTGATCCTGGGTTGTATGCCAGACAATCTAAGATAACTTGTAAAATACAGATATATATGTATATATATGTGTGCATGTATACAAGAGTAAACCAAAATGTTCTTTATCCTGTAGCTCCTGATTGTTTTGAGATTTAAAACTACTAGTTAAAATAATGAAACACTACTTTTTGTTTATCTTGCTGTTTAATTATCACAAGCTATTTAAAAATCTTTTCACTACAAACGTTAAGTAACATAACAGTACGCATTTTATAAGAGCAAGATAAGCAAAACCCAAAGAGAAATAATGACACTGAGTACAGCTTTTTAATTATGAAGTGTCTTTTAAGTTATCCTTTGTTTATTTTAATAGAAAGTTCATAATAAAAACAAATTAAAAAGTAAGATCAAAAATTTATTGCATCTAATACATCTAAAATGTATTGCTACTATTATTTCCTTCCACAATATTTTTTCTATTATTTAAAAAAAAACCCAACGAACATTTTAGGAGACAGGATGAACACTCTGTAGATTCATCTCTATTTAAATAATCATACTTTCATATATAGCTTTCCAGATGTGGGCTTAAAAGCTTTTTGAAAATATTCTTTTTTAATGGCAAAATTGAAACAGAGAATTTCTACTTTATTACTTTTAAAAGCTGTTTTTTGAAAATGTTTTTCCGTGTCTGTTAAATTATCAAGTAAAACATACACATTTCAAAAGCCTCAGTCTGCCCACTCAATGCCTGTTGAAGCTACCTGCCTAAAAGATTAGCTACCTCATATCTGACTGGAAGATAACTGCTACATTCAGAGGATACTGATGCTAATTATCGGAGAAGACAAGACAACAATTTTGATTTTAATAGTATCTACATAAGTGAAAGTTAAACGTCCAATAAATGTCGTAGATAAACTAGCTAAAGTAAACTTTTATATAAGGTAAATGTATATTTTCTTTGACGAAATAACCGACAGTCTAATGTCAGTGTGCTTGGCTACCTCAGATACCTCCTCCTTCAAATTTTCCTTGAACATGTCACTTTAAATGGCAGACGAAATACAAGCATCTTAAAAATGTTCTCAGATTCTTCCCTCGTTGTTACACAGCTTGCTTTCCTGCAGGAGCGCTTGAGATAATTTGGACCCACAAACTCCTCATCAAGTTTTCCTTCTATGTAAATGCTTTAACTTTATTGTAAAGTCAGTCTTTTTGACCTTTGCAAGGCTTTAAAAACCATAGATTGACTTCAGTTGGGGAATTGACAAAAGCACTAATCTTTTTTCCACTGGGTGTAAATCAGATGTGTTTTCTTAGAGCATTTTAATTCTGTACCAAAAAAAAAAAAAAGAACTAATGTTGCCAGTATTAGAAAGAAAAACAAGCGGTTCAGATATATCATAAAAATGAATAACAAAGAACCAGGTCTGCAAAAGGAAATGATATATTAATTTCATAACTTGAGATCTATAACTCTTTATTTAGTGTCCTTCCTCACTTCTCAGCCCAGATCCTGCCTAATGTCTTAAAATTTATACTGACAGTCACAGCATGGTCTTTATAGGTGTACAAAGACATTGGCAAATAAGCGAAAAAAAAAAAAAGTCCTGTTTAACTTACACAGAAGTATGAAAAAATACAAAGTCTGTCATTCCTGGTGCTTCTGAAAATGAAAGTCATGTAGTTTTGCTTAGAAGGTGATCTAGGACACCCTCATAGGTCTAATTTGGGCAGATCCAAGCTTCCTCTGCCAGAACTACAAAACGAAGACAGGGTACACCAGCTCTGCGCAAAGCCATGTTAACACAGGCATGCAGCTCCCGGGCGGGCGAGCGCTCTGGTCTGTCTGCACCCATCAGGATAGGCATGCCTACGTGTGGCTTGTTGTTGCATAGGTTCTGCCCAGCCAAAGCATTTCAGAATTTGTTGTGTGGTGGTGCTCCCTCGCTGAGTTCTATGCTTGCGCCTCCTGGCTCTTTTCCAGAGACATATCTACCGTTTAAAAAAATACCTCTAATTCTTATGATTGTAAAGTAAAACTGGTCTGAAACCAAAATGTTTCTCAGGTTCTGTATCTTGCTTCTGTAATTTTTGGATTGCATCCTATGGCTGTGCACCAGGACAAACCTCACGCTTGCATTTGGCCCTCCTCTGCTCCCTGGTTTACGTGGAAAGGCAACAAAATATGTGGTCAGTTGAGAGACATGGTGCATTCCCACAGGTTCCCAGTCTGGATGACAAAAGATCTGAGACACCTGATTGCACTGGAATGGTATGTTCAAATGTTGATCCACAATGTGATGCTCCTGTGCAGCTGCCTAGTGTGTGTGCATGCCACTGAAACTACCAAGAAGCTACTTAGAGACAACAAGGTAGAACAGCTATTCTAGAAAAGGTATTTTAGCCAAATACCTAGAAAATAGGACTCAAGGGTCTAATTTATTTCAGTGGTTGCTAACAGAACTGAGAAGCTCTCAGTTTTGAGATTCATTGGAGAACCACTGTTAAAATAGAGAGTTTAAAAGCTCTCCCTGGTGCACTGCACTCTTGACCTGCAGCAGACTTCATCCTTTCCATCAAAGTTGTGTAGTACTTTCATGATCCACACTAACATTCACCAGTGCATGGGTTGACACTGCTAAGTCATGTCTTGCATGAGAAAATTGGAATTTGAAGATTTCTAGAGGTGAAGAGTTAAAGCACGTTCCACAGCTGCATTTGTGACTTCCCCTACCTTCTCCTTCTGCCATAATTTTGAAAAACTAGATAACCCTAAGTGAAACCATTAATGCTGAATCCAGCCAGACTAAATCAATCCATAATTAATATTTTATAGGTTTACTTCACAGTTTGGTAATGCCATATTGTTCTTTGCAATAATAGGTTGTGGGATCTATGTGGGATTTACATTGTTGTTTCCCACTATTTCCCACTATTATTAATGGAAGCAGCTGCATCTGTTCAAATAATATAGCGATAGAAAACAGGATGAGATATAATGGAAGTGAGTTACTAAGTTTCACACAAGTGAAAGCTGGTACAGACATATTGTTTATCACTATATACAACATATACAATTGGTACAGTGATTTATGTAGCAAATAAGTAAGTAGGTGGTTTAAGTTTTGTGGATGCTTAAGGTAGTTTTAGGAGCTGTAAATGGCTGTGTTGGGTCAGACCAAGGTTCACATAATTTATGATTCTCTGACAGTGGCTCATAGCAGATGCCTAGGAAAGCATGGAAGAGCAGGTCAGGCACGTACTGAAACACTCCTGAATAGCCATACTGCCAGATGAGCACTTTTGTATTTGAAAGCCCTCACCTGATTTTTCTTTCATGTGTTCGCTTGACCCCTTTTCTAAATCCATGTAAACTTCTCTGGCATCCACACCACCATCTGGCACTAAGATCCGAGGCTTAACTGTGTCACGTGTGGAAAAGCACTTCCCTCCGCTGATTTGCAATCTGCTAGCTGATGATTTAATCAGGTATTTCTCATCTCTTGTACTATGAGAGACAGGAAATAAATTCTCTGTGCCCATTCCCCTTGCTTCTTGGGGTTTTATAGGTCACTGCAATGTCTTCATGAAGGTGTCTCTATTCTAGGCTAAAGAGTCCTGGTCCACAGACTTATTTCTAGCATGGAAGGTTTTCTGTTTCTGTGTTCATCCTCTTTGCTCTGTTCTGCATCACATTTAGTTTTACTCAAGCTTTTTCAAGATGGAAAAGCCAAAGGTTTACAGAGTGTTTAACATCAGTCAATATTACAGTTGAGATGTAGAGCTGAGTGATAACATACAGGCTTCTGAACATGCATCTGCTTTAGTATAGAGTGTGTAGAGACATAGTGTAATTATTTTTTCTATTTTCGTAGCACTAGAGACCCTATGGCTGATTTATGTGAGTAGCTGCACTTTGCATCTAAAACTTTTTGCTGTTTGTGTGGCCGATTATAAGTTTGATAAAACACATTGCACCTTAAGTGTGGTTCCATATTTTATATTGTTGATGTTTCATTTAACTACATATTATCCAAAAGATTTTATCCTGTGTGGAAGTACTCTTAACACTGGCTGTTTATACTCTGAAAAGACATGCTGTTATCCGACTTCTTCAGGAAACGTATGTCGTTTACTCAGATATTTTCAGTAGATCTCTCATGTCACCATGGAAAACACAAATGTAATTTTTTTTGGTCATCCTCGAATGTGAAGGGATGTAAGTGTGATAAAAACACAACTATCTTTGATTGTCTTTGATGTTTAAATCTAGGGACAGTTACCCTGAATGCTCTAAAGGATCTCAGTACTACTACAGAGACAGCAGGAATACAGACAATTTGAATAAATAACTTCTTGTGGAATATTTTCTCCAATGGGATGCTGAGGGATCGTTTTGCAAGTGATAATACCACTGTGTGTTTCACCTTAAGCTTTCTTTTGTCCAGAGAGCTTGTCTCATCTCACCTGCAACACTTCAACTGGAGACTGCACTGGAAAAAACCAAAACACAGAATTATCCAGGTCTAATAAAAACAGTGTATGCAGGTTCACCTCTTCAACGTAAGTTTAAATGATCATTCATTCTACAGGACTCATATTCACCAGGTGCGAATTGCACCACTTTCTCAACAGTTACAGGAGCTTTCTGCTCAAACTGATTTTGATTTTTACATTTCAATGCCATGTATACCCGTCAACACCTTGTATGCCCTCTGTCTCCTTGGGACTAGTATAGCTGCGAGAACAGCTAGACGGAAATACCCTCAATTTAAGCACCAGGGAGTGGTATCAGCGCTCAGGACATGTCCCTAGTTCTTTCAGCTGATCTGAGAGCGCTGGGGAGTGCAAGAATGATTAAAGGACAGAGGAGGGTCAGCTTGCTTGCACAGGGAGAAGGAACTGGGAGGATGCGTGACACGGCAGAGGTGACCGACGTCTCAGGCTTTGAACTGACTGATTGAAGAAGCAGGTAGCAACTATTTTTATTAACATTTTTGTAACTGGTTTTAGACTAACTATAGCAATGATGAATAGGTTTGATACTCATGCCTGTTTAAAAAATATATATATATCTGTGGAGGTCTGGATTAGAGGTTCTACTCCAAAATTGTCATATAATAAAAAAGTGGCATTGAATTTTTAAAGTAAAATTGTTTCAATATGCATATCCATCTTACCATCCTATTTATTTTTCATATAAAATGGACCTTAAAATACCATTAAATGATGCTTAGTGGTATCAGACACAATTATGATTAACTGAGACTGATTTACGGCCCAAGTTCCTTAGATACAAATGCTTCACATTACCATATTTATTTATTTAAATTGAGCATTTATCTACTTGTTTTTAACATACAGCTACAGAAAAGTCAGGCTATAAACTCATATTCCTCTAGTTATCTACTAGTATAATTTAATTTTGTAATAGTTGTTTATCACTCTCTTTTTAAGAACTAGTCATTACTTTTATATATTATGTTCCACCCTCCAAGTAGAGGCCATCATGAAGTGCAATATTCAGACGTCAGTCTCAGTTGGACTGTATTCATGAGTCCTTGAATCCTAGGGCTTGATTCAAGCTTATATCCAAATTATGAGGTTACCCTCCTGAAACTGAGATTCCTGCTTCCATTATAGGCTGCCTTGTCGTTCTGATGATATTTACTAGGATAATTTTACCAATACATTTCTTTGCATGGATGCTCTTATTTCTGAGCAATATCTGAATTTGTCCCGCTTGGTGAGTTATGCTCTTCCTACAATGGCAGTATAATTATGCTTCTACATTTCACCATAGAAGCAAATGCTAAGCTTCATTACCGGTCTGCAATGAGTAAGTGATATTGTTTTTTCATGAATTTCTAAGAGGCAGTGAGATGTATCTGTATTTATTTAAGAAAAAAGAAAGAAGAATTAAACTTTTCAGACTTGGCTCTTTTGTGTACAATAGCCCTCTTTTACCATTCCAGTGACTATGCTGGTTGAACAAGTGGCTTTAAACAGCTCTCTCAGAGTACTGTAGTAAAAAATAATATTATGTCTCTGTCTCTCCAAAGACCCTACATTAAATGAAAAGTCCTTATCAAGTCAGTGAGAGATAATTCTCCCCTGTCCTATGTCTGCAGAAATTACACAGAATTTATGAAAAGTTTAGGAGTCTTAAATAGCTCTGAATTGCACTTGAGCTAGAAGTGCATCTAAGAAGGTCCAATGGCGGTCTGAGCACAGGCCCAGCCCATGCTCTGGCTCCTTGAAAAAGAAGGAATGGTAAATCTGACTGATTGCATGTTATGTTTTGCAAATTTTCAGGACTTTCCATAGATAATAAAAATACTTAAGACCAAAACGCTGTCAAAGTAATTTCAGCAGATCTCTACTGGGATGTCTGAAATCTTTCATTCAAATTCAGCATTCAACATCTCCGCACGATGAACAGTCTAACTAATGAGACTGAAGGTTGCCTTATAACCCTACTGTCAGTGAAACTCTGTGGATTGATTGAAGACTGGCACACTCACACCTGGCAAGATGCATGGACTCATGCTGGGTTGCAATTAGCACATACATTCTCATTCATTATTGTCCCTTTAATCCGCTTCCCTTGTTTTTTTAAAATCAAGTATTAGAAGACTTTCTCAAAGATGAAAATTTGCTCTATATTTATCTCCCTAAAGATGAAAATAAGCCCCCAACAGTAACCAGTGTTTAAATTCAGGAGAAACAAGGCATTTCTAAACAACAAAGCTCTTCATGGTATTCTGTATCATGGAAACAGTGTCAGTATGTAAACAAAAGAAGAAAAGCATTCATATTATTCAAGAAGCATCTACCTTCTGCTCCAACTGAACCCAGACAGATTTGGAGAGACATGAAAGCACTGCTTGTTCATCACTGCTTAGGTATCGTTTGTTTATCCCTTTTGCCATTTGAAGGGATTCCCATGCTTATTAGAAAAGTTCATTCCAGAGGATCCTAGGAAAAACCTTACTCAGATTTTTACTTATATATATACACATAAAATATCATTAAATTTTTTCATTAGATTTATTTAATGATTTTTATATTTCTTCAATATATTTCTTCTATTATGTCTTCAAATGAGATACACACA
>VZSC01008723.1:258741-279144 GCA_013398225.1 Steatornis caripensis
TAATATCTTTATCAATGAGCTGGATGAGGGGATCGAATGTACCCTCAATAAGTTTACAGATGATGAAAAGTTGGGCAGGAATGTTGATCTGCGTGAGGATGGGAAGGCTCTACAGAGGGATCTGGACAGGCTGGANGATGAAGCTTTTTCATGGTTCTTACTGAAGTACATCTAATAGTTAATATTTTGGGACTGTATCTTTATATTTATTTGAAAAATCTAATCTAAATGCTTCTATAACAAAAATGGAACCAACATGTCTTCCATTCTTTGATAGAACAAGCACATCTGCAACACTGCTGTCACTGCAGAATTTACTGCATGTCTTGGAACTGTGCTCATGAATCTCATAATTAATGTTTTGGGAGGTTTTTTTTTTTTAAAGAGACTTCAGGAGGATTTTTCGTTATAAGATAATCTTGAAATATGAAATGAATTTATATTAGGGGTTATAGGCTCAAAGCAAACTTTCTTACTCACCTCACCAGACATTTCTCATATATTTGGGTAGCTGTAGAAAATTTCTGAAATAATTTAGGACCTATAAGGTTCATGGAGCAGATCACAGAATGGTACGCATTGGGACAGATCTCTGGAGATCATCTAATCCACCCCCCTGCTAAAGCAGGTTCGCCTAGAGCAGGTTGCACAGGAACGCACAGATTGTCTTGAGTGTCATCACAGCACTTGCAGGAGAACCAGCCGATCAGGCCCAGTCAGTATGGGTTTATGAAAGGCAGGTCCTGCCCGACTAACCTGATCTCCTTCTATGACAAGATGACCCACTTAGCGGATGAGGGAAAGGCTGTGGACCTTGTCTACCTAGATTTTAGTAAAGCCTTTGACACTGTTTTCCACAGCATTACCCTGGAAAAACTGGCTGCTCATGGCTTGGATGGGCATATGTTTTGCTGGATAAAAAACTGTCTGGATGGCTGGGTCCAAAGAGTTGTGGTGAATGGAATTTCACCCAGTTGGTAGACAGCCGCAAATGATGTTCCGCAGGGCTCAGTACTGGGGCCAGTTCTCTGTAATATCTTTATCAATGAGCTGGATGAGGGGATCGAATGCACCCTCAATAAGTTTACAGATGATGAAAAGTTGGGCAGGAATGTTGATCTGCGTGAGGATGGGAAGGCTCTACAGAGGGATCTGGACAGGCTGGATCAATTAGCTGAGGCCAATTGTATGAGGTTCAACAAAGTTAAGTGTTGGGTCCTGCACTTGTGCCACAACCCCACGCAACGCTACAGTCTTGGGGAAGAGTGGCTGGAAAGCCACCTGGTGGAAAAGAACCTGGGGGTCAACAGCAAGCTCAATATGAGCCAGCAGTGTGCCTAGGTGGCCAAGAAAGCCAACAGCATCCTGGTTTGTATCAGAAATAGTGTGGCCAGCAGGACTAGGCAAGTGATCATCCCCCTGTACTTAGCACTGGTGATGCTGCACCCTGAGCATTGTATTCAGTTTTGGGCCCCTCACTACAAGAAAGACATTGAGGTGCTGGAGCATGTCCAAAGAAGTGCAACAAAGCTGGTGAAGGGTCTGGAGAACAAACTTTGTGAGGAGCAGCTGAGGGAATTGGAGTTGTTTAGCCTGGAGAAAAGGAGGCTGAGGGGAGACCTTATTNAGAACCTGGGGGTCAACAGCAAGCTCAATATGAGCCAGCAGTGTGCCTAGGTGGCCAAGAAAGCCAACAGCATCCTGGTTTGTATCAGAAATAGTGTGGCCAGCAGGACTAGGCAAGTGATCATCCCCCTGTACTTAGCACTGGTGATGCTGCACCCTGAGCATTGTATTCAGTTTTGGGCCCCTCACTACAAGAAAGACATTGAGGTGCTGGAGCATGTCCAAAGAAGTGCAACAAAGCTGGTGAAGGGTCTGGAGAACAAACTTTGTGAGGAGCAGCTGAGGGAATTGGAGTTGTTTAGCCTGGAGAAAAGGAGGCTGAGGGGAGACCTTATTGGTCTCTGCAGCCACCTGAAAGGAGGTTGTAGCGAGTTAGGTGCTGGTCTCTTCTCCCAGGTAACCAGCAATAGGACAAGAGGAAATGGCCTCAAGTTGCTCCAGGGGAGGTTTACGTTGGATATTAGGAAAAACAAAGATTGTCAAACGGCTGCCCAGGGAAGTGGTTGAGTCACCATCCCTAGAGGTATTTAAAAGGTGTGTAAACGTGGTGCTTAGGGACATGGTTTAGTGGTGGACTCTTGGTTAATGTTTGGACTCAATGATCTTAAAGGACTTTTCTAACCTAAGCAATTCTATGATTCTATGCAAGCAATTAACCAAAACTCCTCTCCATTTTCTTACCCTGCTGAGACCCACCTATATGTGTATTTTTATCTTCACTTTCTCCTGCAATGAGTAATTTTTAAACAGTGGGAGCCAAAACCAGGCTGTGGGGATTTAAAGTCTCATTGACTGCGCTCTTGAATTCCCTCTTAGACATACAGCACATTTTTACTCAGTCATCCAGCCAGCTTTCACCGATTTCACTTTCACAACAGCTGAGTTGTTTGGAGAACACTGTGAAAACAGGGCTGTTAAACATTAACAGTAATTTCATGCATTGTATAATTTATCTTAGAATATCAGTCTTGAGTAGAATCAGCGCAGAGTGAGGGTAGCACAGCCTGGCTTTACCAAAAAAAGCCATAAGAAAAATGCAAAAATAAGATTCCTATGTGAATTCATATTGTCATTTCTGTAACACCATACATTTTAAAACCAGATGGAAAACATCTTCGTAGCAAGGAAAGGTATATCTCTTTAAACTTACCTGTTTAACAAGTTAAAAAGAATGGATGCTAAATATGCAGAAAAAAAAAGATTTCTATTAACAAAGTAATCCCCAATGAAATATAGCAAGCTACATTTTTTTCCTACAAGCACTTTAGCAAATTTTCTTGCTTATTCACCTTTGTTCACAAAGTACATGTAGCAACTACTTTACTGAAGCTAAATCAAAATTGACACAAGATCAAAACATTTCTGACTTTTATTTAGCAGCTTGGCAGAACATGAGGAAATCACCTTTTCTGAGCAGCACTTGACATGCACCCTCCACAGAACAACATGTACCCTCCGTCAAAGGGAGGGCAGTACAGTATGAATGTAACAGTCATGCTGTTCCTCTCTCCACTTTCCAAAAGCGATGTCTTATCACCTAAATGATATCATTGCCCAAGAGTTTTAAGAAGTTTAATTAATTGTATCACTTCCAATAAATTCCTTGGGCAAACAGACTACCATAGGGGCACATAAAGAATGTGAACATTAATTGCATTTGAGATTAGCCTCGCTGAATTGAATTCTCACATGCTGATACCCTTTGTACTTAAGCCATAAATATCAGGCATTTATACATCCAGCTATTGGCAGGTTTACTATAAAGTAACATTCCTACTAGACCACAAGCCTACACAGGAAAAGGTTCCTACTAACAGAAGTACCTGCTTACAAATAACCAGTGAGACAGACAGAACCTCTCTTTTGATAGGCTTTATAAATGAGGTATTTCTGTTCAATATCATTCCATTAACAACCTCTGCATTAGAGAATTGTAGAAGAAAAAAACTCTAGAGTTATATAAACCATCAAATATTTCTGGAAAAAAAAAAGAAAAAACAAAGCAAGGACACCTAACGAAAAATCCAATTTGCTGATAAATTAATTAAATTCCCTACTGACCCAACCCTGGCTGAACATGCCCCATGTGGGAGAGACTGAAAGATGAATTTGCTAATTAATGTTAATGTAAAGATTGGAACAATTAGAAGAATAGGCTCACAGCAGAACATCCCTCTTTTACTCAGTGAGTACAAGCATGGTAACTAAATCTTTACATTTGCAAGAGCTATTGTGGATTAAACAATTCCATTACACACAACACAAGTAATATTGCAGTCCCCTTGTGCAGGGAAATGTAAATCAAGAGAGGAATAGCTATTCTTTCTGGGTTTACATTTAATCATGTCCTAATATCTTGAGTACCATCTGAAAATCATAAGGGATTAGTACAACTGTGGCACTTTGAAGAGTCTAAAAGATTATCATGCCTGAACATCTATTCTAGGCGTATTCTAATAGAGACTTTTAACTATTTGTAATGAATTGATTATTTTAATTGTATTTCAGTGAATATAGTCATAAAATAGAAAAGTGGATAAACTCACCTGTATGGTATTACAGACTAATTGGAGATGGGAAAGCTCCAGATGGCTCAAGTTAAAAGTGGCTGAATTCCCTTTATGAGTGCTTACTTTCACCACTGGTAAAGTTAATTTTTAGAATGAGTAGATGAAGACTGTGTACATGGCAGTGACTTGCCTGACTCCTTCCTTGTTTTAATAGCTCTGTTTTAAAAATTAATTCTGGATGAAGTAAGTTTCTCAGCCTACACAAGGGAATCTCATAATATCAGCTATAATGTTATTGAGTTTATTGGTTTCTACAGGAAAGCAAAAATAGTGCAAAAGACATTTGCCAGTTCCTGATGTTTTTACCATTTCTATAAATTACTTCTTTAAGACTGTTTATGATATATTTCCATTTTGCCACCATGCTATCCCTTAATTACTGATCAATATGACTCTAAATATAGATCTACTCAAATGGTAGACTATAAGGAGCCATAATGGACTACTGGGTAACTAATGTCTGTTTTAACAAGTCCATAACAATGTATTTGCTATAGGAGATACTTTACTATGGCTCCAAAGGAGCTATTACAAGCTATTGACTCTGAACACATTCCTACCCATCTAATTATGTATTAATGTTACTGCTGTTACTGTCACAACAGAGAGAAAATTGAAGTGAGACAAAAAGCTAAGAAATGAAGTAAATACAAATCTATTTAGCATTGAAGATTTGAAATGAAATGTTTCTTTTCTGCTGTTTGCATGTTTCTTGGTAAAAACATAAAGTTGGTGAGCAGTTGAAAGGAAGAGGGATGACTATTAGAGCTTTCTACCAGTAAGCAGACTCAGTTTCCAGTAAGTTAGGCAGTTGTTTTGTTTCATTCTGCATTCCTGAACAGAGGCATCCCACAAATTTCTCTTTTAATATTGAGCTGAGTGAAATGAACAAGTTTGGTTTCCTCTCACACATGTACCATTGCTTTCCACATGATTTTCAACCTAAATCCTTACTGAGAAGGGAGATCTATTCCTTTTGATTTATCTGGGTTCAATTTTCACTTATGTAAGGAAATGTCAAGCAAAGAAAATTTAATTTATTTCTTCATTTTACAATGAAGAATTTGCAAAGCTTGGCAGCATGGAAAAAGCAAAGGAATAGAAGAGGGACATAACGATATCTTCTAAAAGGGAAGTAAAGCTAAAATGAAGGAACAACTCTCTGCAGATGAACTATCTTTCCACCTCCTCAAAAGACAGCAAGACAGCTACACTCTCAGCTTTCCTACATTCAGGGGTTTGACTGTATTGACACTTACAGAATAACAGCTATCTGAGGCTGATAGCGGAAAAAGACAGGGAATGTATCTGATGGTGCAACCAAAGACAAGCCAAGGAGAGTATAATTTTGGAAGACAGCCAGTTTCTAAGCCTTTCTCCGTCACATTAAGATTCTCTAAGGACTCTTACAGCTATGTGCATGATGACCAGACAATCCATACCTGAACATCTTGCTTTTCCAACAGAGCAGACATAACCAATAAAGTGGGTCAAAAGAGGAGTCCTTTCCTAAATTCCTTCTGAAAAGCTTCATCAGAAGCCAGGAATGCAGAGTGCAGAATATTTTTCCTTTAAACAAAAAAAATAAAAATCTCTAACTCTGTTCTTCAGCAGTGTGTTCAGCCTTCAACACCTCTAAGTCAAGACCTTTTCCTAAAACATGCAACAGTCCTTATCCCAGGGGAGAGAATGGGAAATAGAATTTTTCAGCAAAATTGCTCCTGGACATGACTTGCTATGGCCTTTGACCAAAGACTTCCTGAACTGAGAATGAACCAACATGGCACTTACGGAAAAATAAGCAATAGAGGCTTAGAATTGCCCACAGAATACATATTTTCTAAAGTCCCAATTCTAAACTACCCAAAATCTTAGGTGGAATCCATCTCACCTAACTTCAGGCATCTGTGGTGTAGATGTTTAGAGCTGAGCTAACAAATTAATCTAGGCAAATTCTGTTGTCATTTGACAGAAACAGACACTTTGAAAGCACAATTCAGTTGGCTTATTTTAGCCATCTCTACCAGAATGAGGTGATCTACATTGTAATATAAACATTAAAAATAAGCCTAAAATGCACATCTTAGATATGTAGTAATCCACATTTAATTTGATCAATTCCCCTCCTTAAAACAAAGTTTAAGGGGTACAAAGCCCCACAAGTTACATACCTGAAGGAACTACACAAAGGAGCAGATAAGATGATAAAGAGATTTTCAAGTCTCCTTCAGCAGTATCTCACCATTAATTGCAGTAAAAGTTACACAGCCCACAGATCATATTTAAAAAACACAAACCCAAACCATAGCCAAGCACAGTATGTCTAAGAATCATCCTGAATAGCCTGACTTCCTTTCAAATTTGAGAGTTCTAGTGAACCAACACTCCAGAGGAAACTGTTTAAAGCACAAACTACATATATTGGATTAAGACTGTCACTTCTTAGTCCTAATGATAATTAGATTTGAAGAGATGTCTGGAGGTCATTAGGGCTAACTTTGAGGATAGATTCAGCTTCGAAGGTAGCTCAGGTTGCTTAGGGCCAAGCCCAGTTGAGTTCTGAATATCTCCAAGAATGGAGAATCCACAGCTTCTCTCAGCTGCCTGGTCCAGTGTTTGACCATCCTTTTTGTGACTTTTCTTCCCTAAATATATAAAAAAAGTCCTTTGCATCTGCAAACATTACAAAATGTGATGAAAAGCAGTAACATTGCTGTTAGCAACAATATTCTGCAGTCCTTCATTTGATAAGTAGCATTCAACATGAGAAAGAACGAGAGGAAACTTGTATGTATGCTACCTAGAGAGAAACCGAACAACCTATTATTTGCTTCGCATAGTTTAGTAAACTACTTAGTTTGATTCAACATGATAATATACTTAGCATTTTGCAGTTCTACTCTTTAAAGAAAAAAGAGACAAAAAGAGATTTCTTCTTTAGAGAAACCTGAGGACAAGAGAGGCTACTGTCTTTTTTCATCATTTTGCTAAAATAATCTACTGAGCAATGGGTGTCGTGGGTGCTCAATTATGCCTAATTGACAACCAGTAGCTAGAGATAGCTAACAGCTCAGCTCAGGTTGTAGACAGATATATTCTCTGTTCTGGATGTCCCCAGCTCAGTTTTAAACTGCCCTGACTACTATAGCTATATTTGATCTTTATTTCATAGAAGAAGACTGCATTGCAAATGAAAGAACAAGAAAGAATGAGCAATCGTGGCTTAGTTGCATATCTGGAACAGCCTCAAAGAAATTACAGACATTGTAAGCATAAAATCACTGACTGAATTCATTAACTAATGAAATGTCATTTCTCAGTTCCCTCCTTCTGCATTGTAATATTGTGTGCCCTTGAACTGCTGCTTGTACTCGCTCACAAGTCTTTATTGCTAGGAAAAAATGAATGAGACACATGAACATGTACTTTCTATTATATATGTCATGGACAATTCCAAATTATGCCAAATAGTCAGAACAGGGTTGCAAAAATGCTGCAAAAGCAACATTGATACATATAATTCAGGAACAGGAAACATTTTTGCAGTATCATCAAAACTATAGTCAAGCTAGTGGGTACGGATATAGTCATATCTTTATTCTGTACGCTAGAATGGTTCATTGCAGCTCTTGCTTTCCACTATATATTCTGAAGTGAAAATTCAGGCAGTTAGGCATAGCTTTACTAGGGCAGGCCATATCACCAGCAAACAAATCAAACCAAAAGGATTTGGCTTTCATTAAGCCAACTGAACCTTGTAACTGCGCCTTTCAGAGGAGTAAAATAAAGACATCAAATAGTGGTAGATGTCCATGTGCGTTATTTCTCCTCTCCTTTTAGCTCATAAGAAGCAGTTTGAACAGTTACAGCTTTAAGTTGATTAGATGCTGTAGGCAGAGCAGAACAATTCTGCGCTGGAGCCAGTGACCCCCATTACATAGGAATGTACACACTGCGAAGATTACTAAGGCGTCCTGATTGCACAGGACTGCCAGCTCACCTATTTCAGATACCAATGTTAGGATATGATACATCACACTCCTGAAGTGCATATTTCTCTTCCATAAACACAAAGCGAGCACAGGGAAATCTGTCTGCACAGGGAATACCTAGAGTAGCAGGAGGTGGAGCAAATCTCAGTCAGGCAGTGAAGGGATCTGCTTGAGAACCACTGTTTCTGGGGCTGGAAATTGTATGTTTCCAGCGACAGTGTCATGAACAGAACCTGCAGACAGCAATTATTAGTGGCTATCGAGGAGCTGGCAGCTCTGGGATTGGGGAGCAACCTTGCCTCAGTTGCAGGCAAGTGCATGATGAAGTGCTGGGAAGCGTGGGAATTGGGTTTGGAGTACAGGGAGGAAACAGAGGTGGAAGCAGAACAAAAAACAGAAACAAGGTTGGCTTTCTGGTCAGAAGAAGGTGAGGAAAAATGAACAAATTGAGTGGATGTGGGGTCCTGGGTTGAGGTGCTGAGAAGGACAAGGGCCATGGATCTGTCAGGTTGAAGATGGGCTTTGGCAACCTGTCAGGATGGTGGGTAGGCAGCTCATTATGCTGAGTTAAAAAAATGTGGGACCCCTCTGAGCTTTTCTCTCATCTCCACATTATTTTAGGTCATATTTAAGAATATAATTTTTTTTCTGTCCTGTGAGGATAGGATGTGACACCAGGCCTCCATCATGCTGTGAACTGGAGCAAGCCACAGATCCTGGGATGACATCCTTGCAGAAGGATTGAGAAAAATTCCTGAATAAGAGTTCTGAAGCACAGGCAAATGCAAATACAGAAAAATAAGAGATGAAAATTAAACTGAAACAGTAGATAATTTATTGAGAATGAGAGGATGATTTAGAACCAAGGAAGAAAATATGTCCCCTGTGTGCACCCAGTCCCCCATCTCCCATTCCCCCCACCCCATTTCTACTGCCTTCTGTTATAGTTTCTTTTCAATTTAAGCCAGTATCAAGAATTCACAGAAGATTAAATTAAATCACTTCCTTTAGAAAATAAATTACAAAGGACGACCTATTAAAAACAGCATCTTTAGAAATTAATACCCAGTCTGAACTGAGAATATTTCAAGTTTCTCTTTGAAGCAGTAGGAATTCAAGAGCCCAGAGGAATTTGGAAAAAATAACAGCAACTGAACTCAATAAGGGTTTAGGAAAACTATTCAAGAAGTAGGTAGAAGTTCTTACAAATCAAATATTAAGGCTGTAAATACAGCTTTCTTTTTCAAATCCTTTTGCCTAATGCAAACAGAGGAGTTGTTTAAGATACTTGCCTTACTTCATATGTCTCCTTTCAAGCACTGACATTTTTTCTGATCAAGTAAAACTCCACAATGACAAGAATCATGCTGTAAAGTGTTATAAGCTAGTAAAGCAACTCGTCAGAACTGAATTTATAGTAATTCAGGGCTGCATGGTGTTCTGTTCTTCCAGATCACCAGGATATCAATATTGCCAGTGAGTAAAAAAGTGCTAAGAGCTGTGCCTAAATGATACATTTCCCAGAGCTCATATGAAAGTCATGACACATTTGCTAGAGGAACTGCTAGGCTGAAAAAAGACCCTGTACTGGTTGCTATAGTCAAACCAAAAAATAATTGTCTGGCGAGTCAAACTAGCTTTTTCCAATCATCTCTTTATCTAAGTTTGTATGTTTTCACAGAAATGTTCCCAGCCAGTAGCAGCACTGTCTAAACACAAAGCTGCATCATGCTGCTGTCTTGTACACAAAATCCAAAGGTTTTGCTTTTAGTGTCGGCATGCATGAGAAAGGGGATTTTCACAGTTGCTTCGAGTTGTATTTCTTAAGAGATATGGCTTTCCGTGTTCATCGTTTCTTTAAAATAACTACATCTTTTGTACATTAATGCTGGGTTTCACTGTGGCTTTTTACCCTCCTGCACTGAAATGCTGAACACTGCTTCATTTGCCAAAAAACAGATGCTTCTTCCTGCTACTCCTATAGCCAAATATTTGATTCGGATGGGGTTTTGCATCTGTTATACCAGTTCTGGGAATTGCAGGAACTCATTAGCACTCAAGACCTATGTCAGCACACTTCCTTCGGGAAAGAGAGGAAAATGAGTGCCCCACAAATAATCCACAGCAGGAGGTTTCATCTGTTCAGAGACATCAAGATAGGTATCTCTAGTTCTGTAGCTATTTCTGTAGGTGTTTCTAAAATACTTACTTTTTCTTCATAGATACGCTTATCTCACCTGCTGCCAATGAACTAGTCTGACCATTGACTTCACTGGGAATAGAAATACTGGAACAAAAATCAGTAATTTATTTTTAGGTGACCTCCTATTGTTGGATTTTCTTTAACATAAGCAATCCATGTCCTGCAGATCCTTCTAAAATAAACTTTGGACACTGCTTCTCAAAGTTATACCATATGTACTGGCAAAGTTCTAGTCTGATTTTTTTTCCTTTTTATTGACACCTTCATAAAAGAACAACTTGCTGGCATAAGAATGCACCCATCTCCTCTCTCCCCTGATAATTGTGGCTTGTTGTTAGAATGGATACTGTCCAGGAATTTAATGAAGTTGAATGCTTGTGGCAACTTTGTCACTTCTTTTCAGGACAGATATTTTTAAGTAGCATGGCCAAATGAGAAAATGAATATACTTGCTTTCTTTAGCTTTCTTCAGAATT
Source organism: Steatornis caripensis (assembly GCA_013398225.1). Classification (NCBI taxonomy): domain Eukaryota; kingdom Metazoa; phylum Chordata; class Aves; order Caprimulgiformes; family Steatornithidae; genus Steatornis; species Steatornis caripensis. The sequence goes on from VZSC01008723.1 coordinate 269,609, forward strand.
TCTTTGGGGCACAAAGGTGTTGCAATTTGGATGGTTTAAAGTACAAACAACATATTTGTTCCCTTTTATGCTGAATAAACAGACCAAGCCCCTATGAAATGTCCGATATATTCTTAGCCGCTGAGCTATTTCTCATAAAGGATCAGCAAACATAAGCATCTTTTTCTTATTTATAATTAGCAGCTTTGCCTTTCCAATCAACCCTTTTCTACATCTTAACATCCCAGAAGTTCTATTCTGTTCCCTTTGAGGTCTGTCGCCTGACACATATAAGATAATGTTTTTATTTTGGTGCCATATCCCCATGGAAACAGGAATTACACTGTCATTTATTGAGTGTTTTTGAGAACAGTTGCCCAGCCACCACTTCTTAAAAATCAGTCGGCTGGTTATGCCACACCAAATAAGACTTGCCAGTGGGTACTATGAAAAGTATGTATGTATGTTCCCTGTTCTAAGATGAAAGACAGTGCAAAGCACTTAAATACACTGTTGAGAATGAATAATAAGACCACTGAAGACTGAATGGTTATTTTCATATACATGCAAAAGTGACATAACTGAGTGATTGTGTAAAGCAGCTCTGCTGAGCAGAGAAGGCTGTTCAATAATAAATTCAATAATAATTCTCAGAACTTCTGTTGTTAAATGAGTGGCAGCCTTTGGGCCAGATGATTTTTGATTTGACAGTTGTGATAAGGAATCCACTTTGTTCCAGTCCTTGTAGTAAGTTTCTTCCACTTACCCCAACCAAAAAAGCCACACAGAAAATGACCGGATATAATTCATACCACTGCCTATGACAAAAGAGGCTTGTTTAATTTCCAAAACCATCCTACTTTATGTATTATTCCTGCAGTTTAATGTNCGCCTGTTTAATTTCCAAAACCATCCTACTTTATGTGTTATTCCTGCAGTTTAATGTAATGACTTTCTTGATGTTTCACTTGGATTCACTTCAGTAAAATGTCCTTTACCCTCCCTCTCTCCCCTCAGTTTCCTGCTTAGAAATTGCAGATTAATGAGAATTTACGTAGATGAAATGAGTTCTACCCTGTCAACTCTCAATTATTTGTGGGTGGTTTACAAGTTGTGGGTTAGTTGAACGGCAGGTCCAGGGACACTGAGCTGGCTCCTTGCAGAGCCAGGTCTGGTCTGGCAGGGCTTGTGTGCTAATATACAGTGCTGTGGGAAGGTGACTCTATAGTTTCCAGGGTCAAGTTGGCCCAGAAGCAGTTCAGACACTTTACAGATCCTAAACTAATACCACTTGGTCTCCCTGCACCATGCAGAGTCAAGCAAATGGCTCTGCATGGATCTAGTTCAAGTTTTGCATGGCTGAGCAGGTATAAAGATTGATTTGCACCGTGTGATAGCTCATGGAGCTTTCTTTCTCCATGTCTCTGTGCTGTTTTCCAGCAGTGCTCCTGGTCCAAGGGATTATTGCTAAGAGGCAGAATGGAACTAATGTGCAGAGCCAGCATGGGTCTGGTGCCGTGCCCAAGTTGATATGCACTGCTACAGTGGGAGTTTGGGACAGAGACAACTGAATGGCTCTGCTAAAGGCAGCTGGGGTCTACCTACCTTGTGGACTCTGACAGCCATGCTGGTCATTAACTGTCTTTGTTTTGTGCCCATTCAATTCTTTTGGATATCTCAGGTATCCCCGTGCCAGCTTTTCTTAAATTCCTTTCTGAAACAATGCTGGGTTTTGGGGATACTTGATACTTATCAACTAATGTTTGGGAAAGAAATGCTTTTTCTCAGTGAACAACCAAATTTCTGGTTAAAATTTGTGTATTTGCTCAATGGAAGTATTCTTATGGTATAAGAATAACAGCAGCATTCAGTTTTTCTTAAAACTGCTTTTAATCATATTACAAATTTCCATTCCATCTGATGTAGAATAGAATGGAATAAAATAGAATAGAACAGAACAGAATGGAATATTTCAGTTGGAAGGGACCTACAATGATCATCTAGTTCAACTGCGTGACCACTTCAGGGCTGAACAGAAGTCAAAGCATATTATTAAGGGCATTATCAAAATGCCTCTTGAACACTGACAGGCATGTCACGCAGGAATGTTTTAGCTCTTCTGATCTCAACTGTGGAAATTTCCTAAAGAAACAACATTTTGAAAAAGAAACTGTTGTGGAGAGACAAGACACTTTGATTTTCCTCCTAAGTGGATTAGAGTGGGTCCTTGCTTGTAGGCACTGCTCAGTCATCCCCATGGGAGATGTTGAACTAAAGGATTAAGGAGGCTGGTACCTCCAGCTAGCACTCCTGACTGTATAGCAGGTGCTTTCCTGGAAGCACCTAGGTGTCTGATTTTCACCCAATTCCTGGACTCCTAACATAAAATGTAGGAGACAGGAGGTACAGCGAATGCCAGATCCTTGCTAAGGGTCCAGCTGTCAGGACACTGAAACAGCATCTATATTGTAACTGGGCAGTGGGAGCAGCCAGCACAGTATGGGCTGCATGAAGTCTTTCCTTTGTGGTTGCAGGTGAATTAGGAAAAGTTTCTGGAGCCTACCAGTCAAATCGTGCCAGGGAATTGAATGGGAGAGTGCTTGTTAACACAGACCAAAGGGATCCAGACTTACTGCTATAGACAGTGATGTTTCTTGCCTGGGAATATTTGCCTAGCATAGGGGTAACCTGAGAAGGGTTACGTAAAATATCTGGCTTCCAGGAGAGCTAGTAATTACTGGTCTGGAGCCTCTACAAAGCGAAGCCTGCTGATTCCCAGCTCCATAGCAGACAGTCTGCATTCCTCCATCCCAAATATGCTGTACAACAAGGCTTCTCAAGAGACATTAAGACATCTCTAAATTATACTGTTCTTTTTTGAGAATGAGATTAAAATGGTTTTGAAGAGGAGCATATGACAAGAGGTTCTTACCTTATACTGTTCCTAGAGATGAAAAGGTTGTGTGAGAGCAGACCCAGAGAAAGCAGAATATAACCTGCTGCTCTCTGACTACCAATGAGCATCACTGCCTGTTTAGGAGCACAGCAAGCAAAGACAAACTAAATTATTGATGCATAGACTTGAAAAGAATCTTAAGGATTACATCTTATTGCATGAAACCCTTTTATCAAACTCCACATAACAGTCATGGGTATGTTAACTGAATTTGATACTGCATTTAATTGGGCTGGGGATGTGGCTTAGCTTCTGAGTGGACTTCTTGAGATTTTGTGTTGGGAAACTTGTTCTTGTGCCTCATTTTTCTAATATTGTCTTTAGTGATAGATTTTTCTAGGTACTGAAATGTTGAGAGAGCATCAACAAACACCAGTCTATTCAAAACTAGGTTTCCAAAGGTGCAATCGTGAATGACAGGTCCTATACAAGTTGTCAAAAACTTAAACGATGCTCTTGAAGGGAAAAGTTTAAATGAAAAAAGCCTACCTACCCTGAATTTAAATGTTTTTTACTGTAATAGAAGCTGGAGTATCTGTCATACACATATCCAGCGGAACATGAATCTTTGGGAATCTGATCCTATAATGATGAATTTTAGATATTTCTGTATGCAACACTGATCTCTCTACAGATTGTTTGAGAGATCTAAAATGTGCTACATGACATTATTTCTCTTTGTACCACATATATGTGACCTTAGAAAATATCTCTCTTTAAGAGGATATCTTATTTTTCAAAATTTTTTGCATTCTTTCATGATATGCATAGCAGGCTTTTTCCTTTGTTGTAGGTGTATTTTATCTTTTATTTGGAGTAAAACTTATACTTCTTGAAACTGATGCATCCTAGTGCAAACAAAAGACTTCTAGAAGCATTATATGCTCCTGATGATTTCAGGTTTCTGGAATTACCTGTTTTAGAGAAAAGGAGATTCAGGGAAAACTCAAAATTAAGAAATGCCTTTGTGACTGATTTTTCAGCCTTGTTCTTCCAGATGTCAACGAAGGAAAGAGTCATCCTGTCTTATCATGTAATCCTCACACTGATTGTGAAGAAGTAGCAAAATCAAAGGGAACATCTGCTCAAGGTGCTCTCAATGAAGAGATGGATGGATTGATTTTTTTGTCTGAAGATTCAGCTAGTTTGTGCTCTGCAAAGGGGGGGACCAATATCTGTGGGAAGTTGCCAGAGTGCAAATTCCAGTATCACTCATTCCTTCCAGCACAGATTTTCCAAAGCTGTGAAGATATGTAGCACCTCAGAGCAGACAGAAGTATTTGTCCAGGGAAAGCTACTAGGAGAATCTATTTCAGAGAGATTTTATGTAGCTTTTATTTACACATATTTCTTGTGAGTGCATATCAGGCAGAAGTGAATCCCAGAGCAAAGACTGTTGTATTAAGTTTCAATCAGAATGATGATCTTATTGTCCTGTTTTTGAATACAGTAGGAATATGTTTTCTCTTGGTATTACAATGCCCTTTTCTAAGGAAGCAGCAGTAAGTTTTACCTGAGGCATATTAATGAAGTCCTTCTACAGAAGCCAGACTTTATAGGAAATTCCCACCTTACTTTAATTCAGCTCTCAAAAACAAAGGGATGAAGAGCTATACAGCCTTTTTTAGCTTTGCAAAGTATTTTTTTAAATTTTGCTTTCTAAAAATATAGAAAACATGAAAAATACGGACACCCCCCCATCTTTGGAGCTAGTTCAGTTTGACTGCCAGGTTTCACTCACAAAACAGCCCTAATTTCTCTTCCTCCCAACGTCCTCTTAAAAACAGTGTGACACCCCATTAGAACAATTTATAAATAATATGCTTCACCACCCCTCTTTGAAAAGATGGAGTCACTGAGGAGTGAGGACACTGTCAGAGAGCTTAGGGAGCAGCTTAGAAGTGTCTCTCTCTGCAGTGAGAAGTAGGTATTTCCATCTTCAACAAAAGAGGATAAATCGCTTCAGCCTACTGCAACTTCTGTAAATAGATTGAGGGCACAGAAAGAAGTTGGCTAGAACCACTGGAGACAAATTATACACTTCAGAAGATAAAAGAAGGTGGTTTCTATTCCTGCTTTGACCTGGGAATCAGTGAGGAGGTGTGACTGGGTGGACTATCTTAAGGAGCACCTTGCTCTGTGCTGTTTATGCATCAGCTGTCTGGAAGTGGACTTTGCTCTCGTGCTGGCTGGGAAGGAAGTTCCTTTGCTCTGTTGCCTTTAGGTGATATCCAGCCTGCAGCCTTTGCAGACATACCTGAACACATTTTAAATTATTGGCAAACCACAGCAGCAAGGAGCCCAGTGCATGCTAACTGACTTCCCACACCGTTCTGAACTGTGCCACCTCAGCTAAACAGCTATCAGTGTCTGAGATAACAGATTTACTGTTTGTTTATCATTCTTGAAGACAAAAAGTAGTAAAAGCAATTTTTGGATGTTACTATACTTCTTTTTTAAAAACTTATCCAAACAACAAACAAAGGACTGGAGGAGGTGTGGGTCACAGATTTGATATTTCAAGACTCTTACAATATAATGCTTTTCTTAAAATTAGCAGGCTGTACCTTAAAAGCAATTAATTTTGCCTTCACTACTTGAATGAAAAGCAACTCCAGAATCAAAGTGTTTTAATTTTGCAAAGCCTTTAACTCCCAGAAAAAAATATATTCTTCTGCCATCATCCTTTAACATAAATTTATCTTTTCTTTCCTTATGTTTGTCTCTCACATAATGTACTGGGCCTAGTTGGGATGGAGTTAATTTTCTTCACAGCAATCCATAGGATGCTGTGTTTTAAATTTCAAACTAAAACAGTGTTGATAACATACCAGTGTTTCAGCTGTTGCTGAACAGTGCCTGCATCGCGTTGATGTTTTCTGTTTCTCACACTGCCCCATGCAGTGAGCGGGCCGGGGGTGGGCAAGAGGCTGGGAGGGGACACAGCTGGGACAGTTGACCTCAACTGACCAAAGGGATATCCCATACCATATGACATTGTGCTCAGCCATAAAAGCTCAAGAAGAGGAGGAGAAAGGGATTGACATTCGTGGTTATGGTATTTGTCTTCACAAGGAACCTTTACATGCGCTGAGGCTCTGCTTTCCTGGAAATGGCTAACCATCTGCTTGCCAATGGAAAGTATTGAATGAATACCTTATTTTGCTTTGCTTCATGCACAGCTTTGATTCGCCTATTAGAATTTTTTATCTCTGCCTCCAGGTTTTCAGCTTTTGCTTTTCCAATTCTCTCCTCCATCTTGCTGGGAGACAGTGAACGAGCAACTGGGTGGGTTCTTAGCTGCTGGCCGGGGTCAACCCACCTCTGATACAGACAATAATGTTTTCTTACTCTCTTCCACTCTTCGTTCTTGTAGCTCTTCTTAGAGCTGCGGCCTACTCATAACCATTCCCCACCAGTTCCATTTTGGACTTTTTTTCCTGATTACCAACTGCCTTTTATTGGTTTGATTTTTTTTTTCTCTCTAATGAAACTATTTCTACTGGTGCACTCCAGGATGTAGCTTTCTTTTTCATTGCGCTAATGGATCACCCTCAGGTACACTAATCTTCTGATTGCTTTATCCTGTGACTGTGAATAACACTCAGTAACCATTTCTTCTCTGACCAGCACAGCTCAAAGAAAATGAAAATGTTCGTTGTCTACATCATCAGAGGTGTGTTCACACTTCTGAAAAAGTCAGATCGCAATTTACTATGATTATACATTATAATGGCACCCATTATTTAAGGAAAACCTTTGCGCTTTATCACATTTTTTTAGACCTGTACAGTAAGGTCAGGATTCATATCTACAAAGCGTCAGTGGTGCTTCGGGGAGAGTAAAGTATGAACTCTTAAACTGTGTACTTCAGATTTTCAACTATGTCAAATTATGTGAAAACTGTAAAGGTTAGAGTGGATAATACAAATCTTACGATAAAGAGAAAAGCGTCATGTGCTGTTATGGATAGCAAGATGAAACACGGTTGCTCAGTCAGCAGGTCTGAACACTTGGTCTGCCCAGAAGAAATTGGCTTGGGTATGTCATCTCACAAAAAATTACAGTTGAAATACCTCTGACAAAACACAGATTTATTTTGTTTTCCTTTTCCACCTTAGCCTGTTAGAGGGAAACAGGCACTGCTAAGGCAGAGTTCATCTCACCCTAGAGTTAGATGCTCTTAATGTTAGGTGGCATGAATACTTGTTTTGGATTCTTTTGTCATCCGGGAAGGGTTTCCCAAACACCCTCCATTTCTGCCTTACTTTTTTCTGAGTTTCATTAGATGATTTAACTAGCTTAATTCAGTTTCTTTTCATCTCTGAAATGAAATCTGATTTTTTTGACACATTAATATGAAATGGCAAAAAAAGTGCAAGGACCAAGAGGATCAGGTTCAAAACGGAAACCTAAACTTAATTCCCTCTCCTTCTTCTACCAGCTAAAGAGATTTCTGAACGCTTGCTTCCTGGCACATGAAATTTTCTTGCTCTGTATTTTAGCTTTTTAATTACTTTTTATCAAGGATGAACAGAGTTTCTGTCAAACCAATATATTTTCTCACATGGTTAAAAAATAAAAGAAGGGTCATATACTTGACAAAATTACAGAAAGACAGTTTATGGGCTGCAGCAACTAAGACCTACTGGTGTAAAATGATTATCAATTACTCATTTTCAACCAGCTCACTGGATCCATTCTACCTGCTGTATTGTAGTGCATTTATCAGCTTAATCCAGGCAGTTAGTAATTAGATTTTCTCATTTCATTATTATGTATAGAGAGCAATTGTTTTTGCAATTATGTTAATAAACTATATTTGGATCTGATTTACAGTCCCATGACTTTAGGCACCTCAGTTAAGTCTGTAAGTTAGTGATCTTTTTTATCCTTCCCAGTACAGATGCTCCCGTCTTATTTGACAGAAGGAACAAGAGTTCTCAGAAAAATTAAGATCTTAAGTGGCCTCGCTGAAAAGCTTGAATCAGGCGGACTGGGTTTTGGTCATGCTTGTTATGACACAGAGAGGTAACTAACTGATTCACTCTTTTGAACTCCAGTATGGTTTTGCCAAATCTGGCACTGTTTTCTTTTAACACACTTTCTTGAAATGTAGTTTAAATTTTTCTAAAGTTTGTCTTAATCTTCTAACTTGAAACTTTGGAATACTTTGAGCTTTCATAACTTTTCCTGATTTTAGCTAGAGTTACATACACAGCAGGTGCACAGCGTATCTCTGAGGATTGTGCTACATGTAATTTTCTATTGCTATTTTTCTAAGGAGGTGTTGGACCCAAAACCAGGACAGAAATCAATAACATGAGGTCAATATCCTAATAATGTACCCACAACCTAAAAAAGCACCCATAAGTTGGCTGTTTAAATGGCTGAATTTACAAGAGGTATTTGCAACTATTTTCAGGATTTTCATATAGTTCCTTGCCGTATGCTAAGGAAATATTCTAAAAAGTAAATATCAGAGTTGTAGTTCTCTTGCACAAGAGTTTCTGCTCTGAGTCCAAAATATTTTTGACAATTTTTGTTATTTCTTTCAGCATCTTACACTTAATATCCCACTCACTGTGATTATTTTGGTCTTTATGGTCTTCTGATTATTTCCACATTCAAGAATATTCTATTTTATGCCTTGAGGAATGTATATATTTTTTCACGGAAAATATATTTTTGCTATTTGTTAAATGTACTATAAACTTCATCTCTGACCTTTTGTTTCTCATTTGTATTCATTCTACACAGTCCCTTGGATACAGCTAGAGTGTGTATTTTCAGATTTGTGCTTCTTTGTTCATCAACATTAGCCTTCTTTATTTCTGGTGTATTTTTAGCTAGATTACATGCATAACCCTTGGGCATACATTAATTTATCTTTGAATGTTTTCCATTTCCCTCTGTGTCCTTTATCTCTATTGATTTATCCTACTTGATTTCATCCTGTGCTTTTACATTCTTCTAAAACTCACTCTTTGAAATTTAACATCCTTTTTTTTCCCTTTTGTGGTTTTACCTGTGTCCTAATTACCATCCTAATTAGGTTATGAACACAATTGCAAAGAGCTCTACTTGCATCTGCAATCCCCTTATATTTACCACACACAGACCTAGCCAAAGATTGATCTTTTTTCTCTAAATCCTTCCTTTTTCCCTACTGGATATGTAGTATAATGCTGTACCTTAACCACAGAACTAATAAATCTCTTGATTTATTTCTCTTATGTAATGAGCCTAAATCTACTAATTCTGAACTTCAACAATTTGCTTTAGATTACTCATCTCTTCTCATGTAATTTTGCGTTTACAACTCCTATATGTTGCTACATATTTTTTCATCTGAAGGCTATCAATTTGTTTCCTTTTTTTTCCTCTACTCTCATTTCAAAACACGATAAATGACCTCTACTGTCACATTTTCAAATACAAACTATGTTTATACTTTTCTTAAGAAAAAGGTTACAACCCTATCTTCCTTTTCAAATTTCTTTTTTTTTAATTTGTCTCTAAATTGTTATTCAAAATTTGCTCTTTTTTCCAAATGACATCTGCATTAATTTTTTCTCCTCTCCTCTCCTCTCCTCCCCTC
>VZSC01008723.1:279340-331854 GCA_013398225.1 Steatornis caripensis
ATTTTGCAAATGACTAATTTATAACATATTATAAGCTATTTTTAGTTAAAAAACCAAACAACATAGATGCTGCTAGTGTACGATTGTATTTGTATCTCTATAGATAACCCATTTCCGTGAACTGCACAAGTAGTTCACAGTTCATTATTTACATTCTGTTGCTAATATGAAAAATCAAGACCCACAGATCCTGAGATAAAAGGTCAGATGGCCTTCATGTGATGGACACCACCTTAAACCTTACAGGTAATGGTGTAGTAACCTCAAAACTGTTCACCTGAAACTTCATTACATTCCCAGTATTTTCTGGGAATGGTTTGAAATCTTGTACCCTCTTCATCTCAGAATCCAATCCAGTCCTGCAGTGTAAAATATTAATATATTTGCTCCTCAGTGACAGCCTTGTAGTCTTTATTTGTCTTTAATAACTGCTGCCATAGCACCGGGGTTAGTGTGTGTGTGTGACTATGGCTACTTGTGCAGTGCCCTCCTACAGGAATGTGAGGTAGCATTGGGAGGTAGAGAGAGAAGAAGGAATATGATGCATGTGTGACTTCCTCCTTGATAACCTGCTCCCAAAATTGAGTATATCATCTGCTCACATCACAGCATGTGTCAGCTCCCCACGTTCATGTTCCCAGTGCCTCAGTGCAGCTGTTTCTGCACCATGTTCTAAAACACTTAAATCTCTTATGATTGCATGTGAATTAGACTAAAAAACCCCACCTCACATACACGTCTTGCACGACTTCATGATCCATGTAATGTTTCACTTGTGGTTTTTTCTAGAAGGCTTTAATTCTTCACCTCTTCAGATTTCTCTCCCCAAGGAGCTCCTCTTCCGCCACCAAATTGAGAGGTGGTTGAAAGTTTCTTTGTGTGGCTTGGCATCTACTAAGTTCTTCTTTCCTCACCGTTTTCACTTTTTTTCTCTTATGCTGTCCTCTCTCTTACTAGCTCTAAACCCAGGTGCTCTTGATCTTATTACTGCTGTGCTCATCTTTTCCAGTTACCCTTGCTATCAAGTACTTGTTCTAAAAGCCAGGAAATGTGGTAACTCAGTTCCTAAGCTCAAAAAAATATACTACTGTCAGATACTTCTGTTAATGTATTTGCATTTCTCCTTAACTATCTTCTCTCAGAAATCAGCACCTTGCTCTAATTGCAAGACTAGAGCATGATGTTTTACTAAGTCTTAAGACATACAGTCTTTCAGATTTTACAGCCCACCAGGTCTAAGTAATAGAGGATTAACACAATATGAAGCAATCAAGGGCCTGTGAAGAGGGCCCCTCTCACACCCAGTCAGACCCCTGGTGTAATCCAATTAAATTGAACAGTTCGCAGGAAAACCCAGAGGACTACACACATTTAACCAAGTAAACCCACTTTCTACCACTTGAGGGGTATAGCTCTGAAAAAATGCATCTTGTTAAGTCATGTTAGACTTCTGAAAATGGCAATTAAGGCTAAAAGGTTAGAGGAAGATAATAAAACAGTATAGGGATTCAGCAGACTTCATCTCCCTACACTTCCCTCTTCCCTCGAGCTGGTGCCAGCTGTTTTCTAATTAACCCAATGGTAGCAAGGTGTCCACAAGAGTATACTTGCTGATTAGCCGAAGAACTCTCATTTGCTCAATGCTATTAGGACTGTGCCTCTAAACCGTCCTGTTTTACAAAAGTCTTCAGACATTGTCAAAGTTATGTCTATGCAATATGCAACTACAGTAGCCGTATACAAGCAAAGCCACACGAATTCAACTGAAGTGGTCAGCTCATGCTGAGTGTTAATATTTATGCAACTGAGACCAAGACGATGCAGTGAAATTATCAATAAGCTCATTTCCACCTTTTCCTCAGCTTGTATCCTCTCCTCTCACCTCCAAACAGTCTCTTTAATTCCTTTTCCAACACTGGAGTGTCAGTCAGACTCTGTCCTTAGCAGCATGCTGCTGCAGCCCCAGGGTGTCTGAGCAAGACCAGGATCACCTCAGCAGGCTGCCATCACCCACTCCTCATCTTGACCAGGATGTGTTGTCAGGAAATCACTTGTAGATAAAAATTTTTAAAGACGCAAGTGCCTGCTCATCTGTCTTTCCATTGATTTTTGTAGGCTGGGGTTTATGCCTGGATTGATTTAGGGGACTAGTCAGCAGAGGCAACAGAATTTATCAAGGCAAAGATACAGGCATTCCAGAAGACTTCAATGACTAGGGTCTCCACTTAGCAGTCTAAATTTAGGTAGGACAAATCAATTCCAGAATGTAGGCATTAAAGCTGATGTCTTTTAATTAATATGCCTTTAAAGACTTAGATAGAATAAATTACAATAATCCTTTATGTGAAACGGAGAGAAACCGATTTGCCTAGCCTTGGTATGTTAAGAAATATATTCATAATTCTAGAAACACGATTAATTCTGCCTCTTTTAATACTCTTTCTATTTCTGTATGCTTCAAGTCCTAAAAGGTAATTTGCTTATGCTTTAGTAGAAGAGAACACAATCTACAGTTCTTATTATGACTAGAATATCTAAACATATGTTAACGTTTTTGTTGAGCTGACAACGACAAATGATCTTTATCTAAAATTTAAATAGCTGATTTCAAAGAGCATTTCTGTACCTTTTCTGTACTCCTGTCTTCTAAGATAGCTTCTGGAGACCTACCCCATTTTCTCACATCATTCAGCTACAGAACCACGGTCAATCATTTTACAAATAATAATAGACCTACTTCTCTATTATAAATGGATTTCTTTTTTGTGCGTTCCATTGTAACATCCCTTGAAATTTCACATGCCACTTCTTAAACAACACATTTTTCTTCCTCAGAAGTGCTATGGCAAATCCTGACCCGATGTTTCTTCAAAACATGTAATGTCGAAGTTGGTGCATGTAAGTCGTCTGGAGATGACAGTGATAGAGAAGTCATTTTATGAAATGCTGAAACTTCTGCTATGAAACTTTCATTCACTTGACAGCATTGAGGTGGCTGGATTGTATAGTTTCTTCTATTGTTTCAGCTCTAAAGTTGAAAGGTTTATGTTGCTGTACACCAGATGTTTTAAGTTGAGATTTTGTAATACTAAAATTAAACACCAAAACAGCAGAGCAACCACTATACTGGTTTAAGTGTAAAATTAACTATAATGTAAGAGAGAGAGAGTTGTTTGTTTGGGGTTTTTTTTCATTCTTAATGATATTCATTATCTGCTACACTAGGATAATTTTTTTCCTATTTACACATCAGTCAGAACTGAAAGTACATGGTTTGTTCTATTTTCAGTGTGAAAATCAATCTCCTATTACTGCTAATGAGAGCTAGGAATTAAACATAGATGGGACTATATATCTCTGTGGTGTTTTGTTTTTTTTTTTAAATTCTTTGTGCAGTATATTAATCTCCAGATTTAAAATGCAGGTGGTCCAAGACAAAAGCTCAGTTATGATCTCTGTCCAAGAGGGGAAAAGACAGCACATCATAAATTAGATTACAAAGTTTGAAGGGCTGCAACTTTTTAAAAATAAAAGACTTGTTGCCAAAGGTAAGTCCAGATGTTTCTTGCAAAACTGCTTTGTTGGTAATGAATAGGTTTTGTTGCACTATTAGCAGTCCATATAATTCAACTTCCTCCTGTGCAAAAAATTTATCCAGTGCAGACATAATTTCTTTTCTCTACTGTTAAGTCTTGTTTTAAGATTTTTCAGACCAGTTACTTCTTTTAAAAAGAGCAATTGTTTGTGTACATTTATTTAAGGATCACAACAGATCTGATAAGTTTCTCTTTTCCGGCTTCTAACTAGAAAACATTTGTAGCCTTCAGAATTGACATTTAATAATCATAATGCTATAATGTGTTTTGCCTAATTTTATAGATACTTTAAATGAAAATTTCATTAAGAAATTAAAAACATTTAAACTGGGAATGTAAAATAAATAAGGTTATAGAAGAGCATAATAAAGGAATAGGGAAAGAAGAAGAGAAGCCATTCTGTAACTGACACTTCTATTTAAATTTATGCAGTATTTAAGTAAGATGAAAAATATGAAGAAAGCTAGTTTGAGAAATATTTCAGGCAAAATAATGATGTCAGTGCTACAGACCTAGTGAGTGAAAAGTTAAAGATGGAGCTGTAGTTGTTCAGTCAGTACAACTTTATGGAGATCAAATTTAAATAGTTTCTTTATGAGTCATAAGATCAGTGGAGATGGTAAAAGTGTTGAATTAAACTCATGAAAGGCATTTGACTTGATGTTACATGGCACCTTAATTAACAAAATTATTTTAAAGCTCTGCAAAGTATATTTTAAAGCGATTAAAGATGGCTAACTGATAGGTCTCAAAATGTCATTGTAAATTGAAATTGTTCCTGTTCATCATCAAATTATTTCAGTGAACTCCCTCAGGGACTGGTTCTTGGCACTCAGATGCATCATGTATTTATCTAAGATCTGTAAGCAATGGTAAAATTATTACTGGTATTGTGTAAGGAAGACCCAGGCACAGGGTGAGCGATAAAAAGGAACAAGGCTGACTCCCAGATGCAGCAATTTGGGATACAAGCAAGTAAGAGCCACCGGGCAGGATGTGCCCTGACACTCCCACAGTCTTGGCACCCCAAGGCCAAGGGACCTGCTCTGTCACCCAGAGAGTCTTTTCTTTCACTGAGAGCCAAGCAGCTCAGATTTTTTCCCCATGACATGCGCAGCTAGGGTGTAAACCAACAGGTAGAAACAGGGAAAAGATCCTAAAAACTCTGGTTTAAATGAAATGTATTTGTGCTTCACAACTCTCACTTAGAAAATCCTATACTTGATCAGGACTGGAGGTATTAGTGACCCAAAACCAAAAAAGTTGGCATCTGCAAGACAGATCCATTGTCCAGCCCACAGGACAGATGTATGAAAAGAATACTGAAGTGTATAAAAGTAACTTGCCTCCAGATTTGTTATTAGCGTGTATGGTATTGAGATATTTTGTCATTTTATTTTGTCAGCAATTTAGTAAGAAGGATAGAAGTGAAAAGTCACAAGAAAAGTTGAAAAACTCAAGCTCTGTTTGCTGCCAAGCAGTTTGGTTTTGTTCAAAGAAAGTACCTTGAGCTTTTATTTGGGTTCTGAATCACAAGCAGCTCTGTATCAATCCGCGGTACTTGCTCCACGGTCCTAGTCCTATGACAATCTTGTCAAACCATAATGCACCTCAAGCCACCTGCTTGTCTTCCTTGTTTGTTACAAACATGAGACTGTAAGTATCTTAAACTGTTCATTTTTTTTCCTGTGAATTTTGCTTATGACGAAAACCTTGTTGTCACCGTTTTGCAGAAGAGAAACAGACTCTGAGAAGTTTGATTCCTGGAAAGATACTGGTGTATTCCTCTACATCTCTTTGGAGGCTGGAATATTTTTTTTCCCTTTTGTAACTTCTGTCCTCTAAATAAGACTAACTAGAATGAAGACATTGTTAGTGCAGTTATGGCCTAAAAAAGAAGGAAAACAATGCATAGGTTTCCTCTATGGGAATAGCCTACTCAGTTTTGAATGTAGATGTTTTCTAAAGAGTGTAATGGACACATGTAAGAATTTATGGCAGAACATTACCTCTGTGTTTCTTGATTTTCTGATATTTGCAATTACGTGTTTAACATAGAAATAAGGACTATGACTAAATCAGCAAAGCTCAATTCCTGTGAATATCAGCATTTAAGACTAGTGTTAACTATGTGGTAGTTTGTTTTCTCAAAATCTCCTCAAAAAAACCCTATGACATCTTTAATGAGAAAGTATGGTGGAATTATATTTTTTTCAGATTCTTGTGTTTGTCAATTTTTCTTTAAGCTCAACACAACCAGTAATGTTCTATATCTTTTAATGCTTTTGTTTACATTTTAAACTATGTCAATAGATTATGGAAAGTTAAGGACCAAAAGGAGGCCTGATGGAAAATGCAGTTGGAAGTATCTTTGACTATTCAAAGCCAAAGAGGTATCGATTAATGTGACTGTTTTTCTTTCTGAATTGCTGCTGTCATTATTTCCCTTTCAGTGTTTAGGAACTAGTCACGGAACATACTCATTGATAAAAACATTTTGTCAGGGCTACTGTAAGAAAGATGGTTGCCACTGAAAATGCAGCAGAGAACCACTATTAGAAACATGACTGTTACTGTAAACACTTTGGTTCAACTTAACGATTTAATAAAAGCTACGTTAAACTATCCTTAATTGACTATGGGGGCAAAGAAAGATTTTGACCCCTGGAAAGCCAAACTGTGCGGCACGGCCCTGCCATGCACTTCCATGACAGGATGCTCTGCAGGGATCAGATGCCCTGGGAGCAGTGCTGCTGCCGGTACTCCTGTCCTCTCAGTGCCGGGTCAGGAAGCACACACCACCAGCTAATGTGCGACGTACATCTGCCTTATGGGAAAGGTGCATTTTCAGTTTCAGTCAAAATCAGACCACAAAACCCATGCTACTAGCAATCTGATATTTTTTGCGCATGTGTCAGTCCAGAAGTGTGTATGAAATCAGTACAACTGAGAGAAAAGTATTAACTAATTAACATATGGGCCACACCTCTTTCTTCTTTTATTACCAGAGACTCATGAAGGATTTTGGGTCAACTATGGAAGCATAGTTTCTTTTTCTTCCATCACTTAGAGACAGATCTTTTTCTTTTTCAGCAGAAAACAAGTTCCAGGTGGTATTTCAAAAATTCTCTGGACTAGCACAGTGCTGCTACAGTGAAAGATTTACAATTGCCAGCTATGAAAGCACAGTCAGATTAAAACTGGTTGAGTGTGCCTGAAAATTGTGCCTGCAGCAAAGCTGTATTATTTGGCAGAAGTTCATAATTTTATTCTCAGAATTTAAAACACACACACAAACAAAAAAAACTCAACAAGAAACCAACTAAGAATTTTCTCTTAAGAAAGCCATACACGTCCTTTGCTGGAGTCACAGATGTGTGAAATTCATAAAGTAAAATTCAACAGTCACACACATATAAAACATTAGCTCTGGTTTAAGCTTAATATTTACTTAGAAGCTTGCATAACATATTTGACTTTGGCAGTTTACTTTTAATTTATAACTGCGTTACAGCAGCCTTCCAAACTTACAATATATTGATACATTTATGTCAGATTTAAGTGGATTATAAATAGCTTTCAAAAATATTTAAAATCTGCCCTTTAGATGCCAGATCCTTTTGGTCTAAGCAATTTAATGTTTCGTGTCTTTGAGGAGCTTAGAATATGTACCGCATTAACAAGAATTATGACTAAGGTCACCATGTAACTTGTTCTTCCTTATAAAACTTTTTGCACGATAGATTGCTATAAAGGCTCTGCAAAGCTTATTAGCTCCCTCTAAATTTGTTTTCTTAGATGGAAAACGAATTTGTAAAAATCTAGTCTACCAAACAATGTCAGAATTGACTGCTTCCAAAAGACAAAATGAAAATCTGTACTATACTAAAATATTTTGCAATTTACACACTTTGATCTTGTAAGTCCCTGATCAAGTGAAAAAGCTTGCTTCTTATATGAGTAGAATCACTGAGTACTGCAGTTTTATTATGAATAGAATTTCTTGTATGCTCAAATATTATCAGGATTAGGTCTATCTTTTGTGAAATGAAGACTGAACAGAGATTGCTATATGAAGACATTTTTCAGCAACTAATTTATTTTTTTCTTTTCTTTTCAATTACTGTTTTTCTTTATAGAAAGAAACTCTCAGAGCTCTAAGAAATACCGTTAAAGATCAGTGCTTTAAAGCCTATTTAGATGCTAAATGATCACAGGTTCTTTTTATTCTGAAATCAGAGATTATTTGAGATGCATTACCTGAGGGATTATTTTCTATCTTTAGCAGCTGGNATAGAAAGAAACTCCCAGAGCTCTAAGAAATACCGTTAAAGATCAGTGCTTTAAAGCCTATTTAGATGCTAAATGATCACAGGTTCTTTTTATTCTGAAATCAGAGATTATTTGAGATGCATTACCTGAGGGATTATTTTCTATCTTTAGCAGCTGGATATATTTTAAAGTTAGATTCATCTGTTATTAAGTGTAAGTTCACATAGTACAAGATCAGGATGCAGAAGATGATAACAAAGTGTTGCTTTAATAGATCATCCATAGAAATCCTAGTATCAACAGGCAGGTGTCACATTTACATTTCTCGTACCCTGCTTGGATCTCAAATGGATAGCTGCCAAGTAGAAGAAATTTGCTTTCTTCTTCATCTAAGATCACCTTCTTGTTGGTACATAATATATTTTCATCAGGAAAGCATGAATATGTAAAACCCCTGAACTATATAAAATATGAATTTGTATAATCACTCATAGCCAGGTCATATTACTGTAATAAATTATACTGTTTGGTGTTAATAGTGAGAATAAAATGATGATCATAATAAACAGAGAGGCTATCATTATTACTGTTCTCACTGTTCTGGCACCATGAGCATATTATTCTCATTTCAGCCGTATTTTTGCCAAGGAAGATGTTGTAAAACTCAACAGCCTGATGATGCATCTTGAATTTTAGAATGAACTCCAGAGATAAACAAGACCCATGCGAAGGTTAATAAAACCAGCAAATGACCATTCTACTTTCCACTTCAAATGCTGGACCACTGCTAACAACCTGATTTGCAGGTCTGAAGTGTCTTAATGTTAAAAGTGTTATTGTTGTGACCGGAGTGGTACCTCCCAATGCAACGGAAGGACGGAGGACACTCCATATTCATGGATATCTACATCTTCAAAATTTTTTCAGGCTATGTTAAAGACAACTTTGGTTTTAACTCTTACTAGTCATACTATTTATTAAAAAAACACCAAGCTGCTAACCAAAAAGAATGGTAGCATGAAGGTCAGTAGTTAACAGACACAAGAAATATAAAAAAGCCTGGGTTCACCCACAGTGACATTATCCACCTGAAACTGGTCATCGAGTGAAAGAAAGACAGAGACTTCCAAGAGCAGTGTCATGACTCCTAGACTTCCCAAGAGACTCATTCGTATAGCTCTTCTCACTGGGTTTGCTTTAGTGAGAACCAAAGGCAATTACTCTTGACTCAGGAGTCTCTAAATAGGCGAGACACATCTGGCCGTCAGTGTATTTGGCAAAAATACACACCGAGGCTCCAGCACTTCAGCCATCTAATTTGGTGAAAACATTTTATATGGTAATTTTAAAGATTGATAAACTCACTGTTAATTTTTAAGATACTATGTTTCTGCGGACTTCATCATTTTAGCCTCAGTTCTAATCCAGCTATGGATTAGCATAAATTTAGTAAAATATAATCTTACAAGAATGTTCCAGTTTGCAGATTGCCTAATTCCCTAACCATGGGGAGATGCATGTATCTCCAGAGATACTGGTCCAACCAAACACATGGTGAAAAATACAAATACAGTCAATTGTGGGAAACAAATGTCAAAAGTTAGAAGTGTGGATCAATCTCTGAAAATTTTCAGTGAACAGTGTATATTTGACTGTCTGCATAAATTATTTTTGATATCATAGTTGTAAGTATTGGTTCAATGTAGCACTGGAGCATTGCTTTGCTAAGTGACTTATGAGCACATTGTGATAAAAACACTTTGTCGTAAAAATCTAAATAAAATCCATTTATGCAGTATTTACAATGCAAGCATCCGAACTTTATACAGTGAAAGCACCCACATGACCCACTGAACCACTTTTAGATGGGAAGAGCTGTGAGTATGTACCTGTGAAAAATAATTTCAGAAATTTGTTGTGCAGATAATAGCGTGCCCAAAAGGCCATTTCAAGATATCTACCAAGCACACAAAGCCTCATACCC
Organism: Steatornis caripensis; assembly: GCA_013398225.1. Classification (NCBI taxonomy): domain Eukaryota; kingdom Metazoa; phylum Chordata; class Aves; order Caprimulgiformes; family Steatornithidae; genus Steatornis; species Steatornis caripensis. The sequence goes on from VZSC01008723.1 coordinate 289,193, forward strand.
TTCTACTTGCTACATGACTGTAATATAGACCTTATATTTATTGAGGCAGGGATTGTATCTTTATCCTCTCAATCTGCATAGCAAATTGCATCAGCAGATGTTATATGGTCTCACTGCAAATACGGTTACTTTAACACTTCACCAGCAGGGAAACCAAAACAGGAGACAATATAGTAATTCCTGAACATCCAACGTTTATCCTGTCTTGTGAACTGATAGTGTCATGAGATAACTTCTGACTGCTGTTGATGTCTATCCTCAGGCATAATTCCATTGCTAATTATTTTTCTTATTATAAATACTTGCAATTAAAATCGTTGTAATTAGAAGAGCACCACCATGTTTTTATAAAATAATTTGCATTTAGTTAATTTCTCATTATTTTATTTATTATCTCTCACTCCCTCCCATCACAGTGAGATGGTCTCAGAATGTCTTTTCAGAAAAGATTAACTGATTCTTCACTTGAAACCGGTGAAGAACCATTGGCCTAGAAACCATACAGAACACCTTGGGTACACCTCTATGTGATTATAACATTAGTGAAAACATACCAAACTCACTCTTCAACAGTGTAACCCCTGACTGCTTTTGTTTTTGTCAGGATACGACAAAAATTAGCTTTCATAAATGAAAAAGCAATGATTGCAGTTATAGTTAAGGATAACTGCAGATAAACAGGAAAAAAATAAGATCTTGCTAAGAAGTGAATAGGAATTACATAGAAATAAAAATATTCTACAGCTAGGAATACTGACATACCATTTGCAGTATCCTGCAAAAAGACAAGGGAACAGCTTGTGAAGATCATCTTAAGCTGTAAATTTGGATCTGGATCCAAATTTCTGAGAGAACAGGTACATTTGTCCTTAAAGGTTTAGATCAAATAAAAGAGGAATGTATAGGTAACTAATTTCTGAAAGTTATTGAGCTGGTGCTGAATTGTCATGACAGGTGCTGGCTATTAATATGGTGGCACGACCTCCAGTAGCTATCTCTGGAAACCTTTCTGTTGTGCTCCTGAGTCCACAAGGACNGTACATTTTTCCTTAAAGGTTTAGATCAAATAAAAGAGGAATGTATAGGTAACTAATTTCTGAAAGTTATTGAGCTGGTGCTGAATTGTCATGACAGGTGCTGGCTATTAATATGGTGGCACGACCTCCAGTAGCTATCTCTGGAAACCTTTCTGTTGTGCTCCTGAGTCCACAAGGACACTGACAATTTTCTTGCATCCTGTTGATGCCATCTGTTGAGTGCAGAGGTCCACTGCATTGTAGCTTCCCATGACATCTGCTTTGCACTCCTAACCTGCTTCATGTGACGGGTTGGGTGGGCAGATAGCAGGCTAGCGCACCGAAATGCACTGCATGAGTATTTCTTTGCTTCATCATTCAATGTGCTTTCCCATCTTAGTAATATGAATTGCCTCAGATGGCTGCAGTCAGCTGGTGAATCCCAGCAGTGACCACCAAGCAATTCAGAGTAATTGTTTTAGGGCAAGTCGTCACTCCTGGAATTTGTGTATAGATTTGATGTTAGCTGTTGAAATAGGTGTATTCGAGAATGGAGACCATGTATTGACTTAGGCAATGTGCATTTCGTGCAGTGCTAGGGAACTACCTTAATTTGATTTTGATATGCTGGAATCGCACTGGTTTAACAGGAAGTAATTCTTCTGCAAAATGACGGAATACCTGTAGCTTGTCTCTTCTGTGCACAGTCAGCATCTAAACTCCACTCAGATTTTGCTAAAAGTTTTTCATACCTCCTAGATCATATTGTGCATTTATTTCACCTGGATTCATAAAAGCCCATCAAGGTTCAGTGTTCTTGTTCCTCATGCACCTCAGGGGGATACCACTCCTTGCAGCTCTTCCCAGACTGCACATACACAACTGAACATTTTTCAGTACCATACTACTGAAAAGTAGTTGCTCTTCACAATTTTTTTACTTGAACAGTTCTTTCGCTTGATGATAGAAATTTATCTTCCACATATACTGTCACTTTTATTACATTTAGCAATAACGTACCATCTGAAAACTTTCAGCAGCAACCTACCAGATTTCTGACTGTGCAACACACTGGGTTTCTGGTCATCCAGGAATGTAAAAAAAACTCATTAACTGGACCCAAAGTAACTCCATGTTCTGTGTGCAGCAAATCAAACAGAACCTGGACATTTTGAATTTAGTGCAGATACAAATACCAACCCACATGAAAACTAGCCTCATTTGGAACACAGAAGCAAGAGCTGATACGTGCATGTACAGTATAGACCAGATTGGCAGCACATGTACAGATGGTTTTATGGAGACTTTGGTTTCCTACCATTTTCTTTATTAGACTATTGGCAGGTATAAACCCTTCTTATTACAGGAAAATACAGAACATACTGTCACATAAACCTTCCCTGGCTCCAACTACACAGGACATTGAGGAAGACTTTTTAGTGCAATCTGATATTGCAATACTAAAATAGAATCCTGGTTCTAACCACTGCCTATTTGGTGCTATGCTTATTAACAGTTTACTCTTTCTGGTAAGATCAACTTTTATTTTCTAAAGGTTTCATCTATTACATCATTTACCTTCTCTCTCTGAAGAAAATGAAGAGACAGAGAAGGCACTTCCAGGTGATGATTCATCTCACCAGCCTTATGGACCTGTCTATCTCCTTTTACTATGAAGGCATCCCAGGTTGCCACATTAGACTAGATACTTAGGTTTTAGACAGCTGAAGAAGATTAAGGAGGTGAATCCTTCTCTAGGTAGTGCTAGCGTTTGTTCAGGTCTGAGGCAAAGGATGGAGAACTAGAATCTGCCATTCAAACAGTGGGTGAGGTAAAGGGCAGAGCACATCCTCCAGGGATATGTATTGTTCCAGTTCCTGGTCTGGATCAGAAGTCAGACGATTGGGTGGCTATGCAGTTGCTGTCAGAAGTTGCTGTGCACCATCTTAAAGCTAAGGCTCCATTTCATAAACATTGAGCAGCTGGAGTGCCTCTGCGCTTTTTCACAGAACTGGTCTGAGTCCATTCTTAGGAGGTTTCTAGGAAATATACTATGACTGACCTGTGAAGTTAATCAACTTTGCCTGTGATGCCTAAAAACTACCAGCTTGTATTAATTTTGTTCTGCAGGGGGAACTACAGCAGACGTTTTCCTTGCTTGTTTGTTTGATTGAAAAAATCCTGTCATGAAATGTAAACAAATACTCGCCAGCCATTGTGAAATAGCTTTCACTTAAGGTTTTGCAGGCATTCTCCACAGCAAGTATACCTTTGTATCAGCTGAAAATTAAGTAGACAACTTGTGCATTTATTTCTGAAATGTCTAGAAAAGGCCTATGCCATACTTTCTTGAAGAAAAGCTCCATGGGAAAGTTTAAACATTCTGTATGAAGTAAACAAACAGAAGAGATGTGAATTTTATATTTCTCCCTCTAAGACATTTCAATGACAGTAGAAATGCCCAGAATTTGATCAAGCTTTTGCTTGTCATTCAAAGGCTTTTTGATTGAAAGGTCAAAAACCTGTTGAGAAAAGATGAATTTCAGGCTTTATATAGAATCTCCCAACTTCAGATGGAAAGGCTTTGCTTAGCACACAAACAAACCTAAAACAACAAACCCTCTAAACTATTGGAAAAAGTATGTAACTTCCACAGCTAACCCAAGAAGACTGAGGGCTGACAATCCTTCAGAGGTCATATGCCAGATTATATTAAGGATTTGTTAGGTGGAGCCTAAGAGATGATCTGGCTTTCAAACGATCCATTCCCTTGGCATTAACTTATTTTCCTGGTTTTGACGATTTGGGAGCCTGGAGAGACTCACTACTCCTCTCTCCAAGGGGTCTTGCTTAGGAGTCTGTAGCACCAAACTCCACCATCCAGAATCTGCCTGTGCCACCTCCTTGGTGTTAGGTACAAAACAGTGATCTCTGCCGTAGGCAGTGGCAGTATGAGATGGGAGGAAATTTCCGTTTAGCATTGCTCTTTTCAAATCCAATTCATTGGGATGTATTGCTTACTCAGATGTAAACAGATGAGCACATTTAAATCCAGATGACAGACATCTGTGCCTGTGCAATCCACCTGTCTCTGCCACAAAAAAAAAAAAAAAAGGATAAAGGGAAAAACTACCAGAGCTACCAGGATGGGGTCAGACTCTTCTCAGTGGTGCCCAGTGACAGGACAAGGGGCAATGGGCACAAACTGGAGCACAGGCAGTTCCACCTGAACATGAGGAGGAACTTCTTTGCTGTGAGGGTGACAGAGCACTGGCACAGGCTGCCCAGGGAGGTTGTGGAGTCCCCTTCTCTGGAGATATTCAAAACCCACCTGGATGCATTCCTGTGCAACCTGCTCTGGGGGCACCTGCTTTAGCAGGGGAGTTGGACTAGATGATCTCTAGAGGTCCCTTCCAACCCCTACCATTCTATGATTCTATGATTCTATGAACTAGAAGTTTTTGCATTGGAAATGCAACCTTTGAGGAAAAGTATTAATTGAGTTGACTGTTTGTCTGGCTTCAACAAGTCTATGGGTACACTAAAATTCTTACGTAGTTCAGTCATGAGAAAGTAAGATTTAAAGAGCTTGCAAGGAAGAGAAGCACTCACTGTTGTCCTCTGTGCTTGCAGGAGAGAACCTACAAGTTCTGCTTTAGGTGAGGACCTAAAAGATTTAGAGAGCAAAGAACCAGTTCTGGTCTCCCACTACTGCAAACTGGGAAAGAACATCATCAGATTTGTAAATACTGACCAATAGGGAGGCAACTGGCTGAATATGAAATCTGCTAAATTGTGCTGTATGAGCTTTCAAAGACATAGCAGTTTCTGCACTTAGTAGGAAGAGAATTGTGCAGGCATTAGTGCAGGCTGTTCACAGCTCAGACAGTAGCATGAAGGAGTGAGGTTGAAAAGATGGTAGTTCCTGCCGGAAACTAAGTTATCCTTATTTCACATAAACAACTCATCTTTTGGACTCTTATTTTTCTTTCCCTGGTCAGGAAGGGCAAGTCAGGGACGTGATTTAGACCAAATGAATAAGAGATGTGCAGGGAGAGAGGTGAAGGCTGAAGCGCCTTCAGTGATAATCCCCTCAGGACACAAAATGGCACTGAAGGCACGCTAAATAGCTTATAGCAGTGGAGTTATCCTGTGATGGGATACAAATCGAGTGATTTCTCACAGCAGAGAGCTGGTGAGGGGGAACTTCACTCTGGGGCAAGTGCCCTACCATTACACTCCAGGAACAGTGCACGGATATGTTGTGCCTCTCCCCTCAGCTGAATAAATGTCTTACTGCCAGACCTGAGTGAGAAAATGCTCGCAAATCAGGAAGCACAGAGTTGAATGAGCGAGACACGAGATAGTTTCCAGATCCAATTCCTTTCAATAAGAAGGGAGAGAGAAGGAAAAAAAGAAATGCTGCCTGGACATGTCCTGAGGGAGCACAGCAGCAGCTCCCTTCGTCGTGGAGGAAGAAGAGTCAGAGGAAGAGTAGAAAGAGCAAAGATGGTTCAGAGGATGAGTAGAAACAGGAAAGATGGTACAAGCTGGAAATTTGTACCATTTTGTGAGACCCAGAGTGAGACAAAACCAATCAAAACTGTTATGCTGCCACACCCACGGCCATTGAGAGGGTGCACCTCTTCACCACTACCTGTAATGAAACAGCAAATGAAAACAGCAGTGTCTATGTGCGTTGCTCTTAATGGGCCATACTAAAAACCGAAGTCCACTTGCAATTATGGTCCTCCCAGAGTTGTCACTAATCTGTAGTATTTCTGCTCCACTCAGCCCCAAGACACAAGCGCTCATTGCTTTTCTATTTCTCAGGTACCCAAAAAAACCCAGGCAAGCCAAAGCAATCATTTCTTTTTTATATGGCAAAAGTACACTAGTCATTTGGGCCCTCTCTAAGCACCAACCTTGGCAGCATTTATCTCGTTTTTGAGAAAGAAGAGATTGGATGCAAGCTATCAAAAAATGTAGCATCATAGGTCTTTGGGGAAAACAGGTTTAGGAAGCCTTAATTTTCTGAAGTGCCCAGCTAAACAACTGCAGATAACAGAGAAGGCATGGCAGGTAAATATTTTCCTTCGTTGAGGATGACAGTCTTACCTTTTATACTGAACTTAGCAACTGTTCCTGTCTTTTTGCATCCTTTCACATTCTTCAACCTGTCATGGTTCATTAAATGTGTACCCACCCCCCTGCACACACTCTTTTCCTTCAGGCAGCACTCTCAGCTGTACTTTGTCCTCAGTGGGAAAACTCGAAGTGCAAGGCCAGGCGCCAGGATGAGGGTAGTTGACTACTGATCAAAACCATGAACTGCCACTACATCTACTTAGCGTGTATGTATATATCTAGCCATCTGTTACATGTATGCTGATTATATAAAAATGCACACCTTTTTATTTTCCTTCATTAATCCATAAAATACTTATTGTATAACACATATTTCTTTTTAAAAAAGGGAATCCACAGCTGAAGCGCATTTGAGAGACAGAAATACATTTGATACATTACACATGTATAAGAGAGCCCTATAAAGCCCTAATCAGTCTGGTATAATCTCACAGCTGACCATGCTTTGAGCAGGAGGCTGGTCTAGATGTCCTGAGGTCCTTCCTTGTCTGGGTGATCTTGTGAAACCAGACAGAAGACAGTAGAATTGTTTGTATCTTTCAATACCTCATTAATTTGGCAAGGATATTTTATAGTTTCTGCTTTTCAAATTTAGTATGCATTGTCATCATGTCTCTTTGAATCAACCTTCACAAAGCTGAGATAACAGCATCTCAAGTGAAAGCGAACTAAACCACAATCAGCCAATCAAGTATGTTGGCATTTTTGACCCAAACAGGTAAGATTAATCTGGGTGAATAGTTTTGTAGGTAATTTCAGTTTTCACCCAGGACAATAAGTTTACTTAAGGATGCTTTATTTATATTTGTATATCTTTATCTTATACAAGTATCTCAGTCTGCTCATTGCTGTGAGGAAGGTGATCAACTCTCCGTGAACACAGTTCTTAGATGGAGGTCTCTGAAGCTTTTAGAGCTTGGGTCTTGATCCACCTAACACAAAGCTAGGTACCTAATTAAGAGCAAAATTGGCTTGGGCTGCCTGGATATCAAGGGGAGAGGGAAGCAGCTCAGACCTTGAGGTAGTAATATGGATACACTTCTACCCTGACAAACGGAGAGTGCTGTCAGAACCACCAGCATATATGCTTACCATAAATCTGATCTGTAGATGGGTACTTTTAAATATAACACAAGTAAGAGTAAGTAGATTTTCTCTGGAGCTAATCAAGTAAATTTAGAAAGAGATTGTGAGTACATCATAAAATAACATTGAATTAGTATGTTCATTTCATGGGCAGTTAACCTTTATGTCTCTTTAATAATTGATTGCTTTAATACTTTGTTAATATTATTAGTTTCATTAGTTTATGATCCTTTTTCTTACCTTTAGCCTTTTATTACATTAGGTCTATAAATTTTCATAGAATTGATTAGTTACAAGAAGGAAGTTGTTATGCTCTAATTCCTTTCTGCCATTCATAGAAGGGAAACACTTCTAATTTTGTTGCATATCTCTCTTCACAAGGATAATTGAAATGCAGCGATTACTAATTAAATTAGAATAGCTATACTAGCTCTGCCAAAATGTAATGAATTATAGTTTTGGTCCAAAAATTTGAGTACAACTAAGCTATTTTTATAGTCATGTTAGTGATTTATAGTGCTGTATCTTAATCTTTCCAGTAATGTGTCATGACCTCTAAGTATCTCAAATTATTTTACTTAATCATGCAGGAAGAAAGACAACTTTATGCCATATAACATATAATGTTCTAGACAAGAAAAGAGCAAAAGGGTCAGGTCAAGTATTTCATACTATATTTTGCATCAAAACTAAAAAGTGAATGAAGCCTTGAAATGTATCTGTAGAAAGCATTAGCTAAGCCATGTAGTTTCCTGAATAAAGTATAAGTATTTTGAGATGTGAATGAAATAAAATTTTCATATGAAAATAGAGGCACACCGAGATCAGTAATTGGAACCGCATTCCAATGGTTTCTCTGCTTGTTATTGATTTTTTTCCTGTCATCCCGAGGACCTGACTGTTTTAGTTAAAGTTTGTTAACTGCCTTGACTGATTTAACATTGCTACTGCCTAACACTGCTCCCAAATTGCAAATGAGCTTGAACCAACACCCACTAAATTGAATGGAAATGTTCCCGGTGGCTCTGCCTGATACTGGAGCAGTTCCACCATTTGTATAATTTATTAGGGCATTTTGTTTGGCATGATTTGAGAAGTCCTTTGGTAAGACTCACACCTTTTTATCTGCATTAGGTTTGCTTTCCAAAATTCTGTCATTACTAGAAAGCTTTGTTAAAGACCTGTAGAAACATAGCATTACTTTGAACCTAATAATACAACAGTCTTTAAAAGATATGTGCACTGCAGATATAAATCAAATCAAATTTCAGAGCACGCTCTTTCTTATTCACCTCTTCAGCTTCAGTGGACAATGTTCAAAACATCTTATGTTCACAGAGTAATCACTCAACTTGCTGCAACAACTGGGTTCGGACTGGAATTGTGACTCATCTGCACATTACTAGTCTATTGCTTTATTGGTCATCGCAGAATGGTCATTACAGTTATATTAACTAAATTTCATTTCTTTTATATAAAGCAACATTTTGATGCTGCTTTTCGTGCCCTAATAACCTAGTAAACAAGATGTTTCTTGTAATGGATTTTCCTGGCAAAAAATGTATTATGTAAATGTACCCAGTCCGAGGTAATTTGTGCTAATGGCGAGTAGCCAATTTGAAATACGACTGGTTTAATTGCCAAAATTAAACCAATTTCTTCCGTATGTCAGTAAAGGTAGCTGCTCCAAGAAAGTCAGATTCTTTGCTTATACAATTTAGAACAGGTTCATAAAATTTAATTTAGAGTAATTTTTGTACCATTACAAGGGAAAAAGCCTTAAATGTAAATATTAAGATGTCTGGACAGTGGCCAATATAGTGCACAGTAGCTGTCAATATATGCCATGGTTAGGGGAAACACTTTCAAGTCTATGTTTGTAGAATAAAGTGTTTCACTCGGGGAGCTTGAACAGCAAGTCAACTTAGTTGAGCTAAACTGCTTTATATGAAGCTTTACTTTTTCGTTCAGATTCAAGGAGTCCTTAAATGTTTCCAGATGTTATTCATGTGAAGCTTCCTTTTCTTAAATTTAAAGTTTTATCTCATGAGGATTACTGATGCAATTTAGCATGAACAGATTCTAAAGTGAATACGGAGAACTGGTAAGCAAAACTAAACTGATTTAATCTGCACTAGCTTTCCTTTTGTGACACTTCACTGACTTCAGTGTACTCACTTCTTGCCCATAAAAATGGGATCAAAATTAGACCCAGAAATACAGTATCTATTTAATTTGCTAATATTCAAGGAATAGGTTCAGAAACTATTAAACTCATTTACATAATAAGAAAAGTGTAAAATATCCAGTCTCAAATGTGTGGATTTCCTTTTTTCTAATCTCTGTAAAGGTATAGAATAGGAATGCATTTTTTTCAATTTATGTCATAAATGTTCCAGTTTGGTTTTGCTACACCTGCTAGCATAGGTACCTACACTTAGATCATAGTGTTTGCTAAAACAACAAGTGAGAAAACAACAACAATGGAATTCTGTTTTGAAGAAAGAATATAAAGCTTTTGTTGCTAATTGGGAAAACTCTATATTTACTTTCTTCTAGTCAAAAATGGTTCAATGTTAGGAGCAACTACGAGATGCTAAACCTAAACTTACTACAGCAGCTTGGGAATAAGGCAATTGCTGCCATTGGGAGTTGATTGGCAAGGACAGACAAAATGAGAAGATCCTGGAGGAAGGTGGAATTCTCTGCATTAGAAACACATATATTTGGGGGGGTGGGTGGGGATGACGACTGTTTTGTGTATGAAAAATTCCCTTTCAAAATCACGTACTGCTTTGTTTGAAGATGCAATTTTCAGTCTCCGTTTTAATTAGCTGTTGATCCCAAGGGGAAAAGGCTTATAGGTACCTGCACAGATGGTGAATGGGCTTGGAAACCTAGCCAAAAAGTGTTAGGACTGCAGAGTTACATATGCAGCCTTGTAGGTAATCAAACACCCCTGTAATTTTTGAGCCAGAGCACCAGATCCAAAATCATTAACTCTATCTAGGTACTGCCACAAAGACAAAGAGACTGCAAACGAAGCCCTAAAGCATGAGTAAAGACTGTAACAGTACAGTTATTTTCATGTTGTTAGCTTTTTCTTAAAAAAAAAAATCCAAATCACAAAACCAAAACACCCCAAAAATCTGAAAAAAAACCCTGAGTAAAAATATCTTTAACTCATGACTATTTCTAAACTTCTGTTGTTTTTGCTTCAACTTAAATTACCTCAGCATTTTTCAATAACACACGCTACGTTCCCTGTAATCAGTATGCTCTGTAACCTCATCTTTAGATCAGGATGTATGGTTCAGGTAATTTTCCAAGAAAATTACATTTTCTTGGAAGATCATGTATACACGTAGAAGATCATGATACAGGCTCTTAATAAGATGGATGCAGTTCCCATTTTGAGCTGGTGTTTTTTAAGACAATTTCTGTTTCTGATAATGCTACAGATATCTCAGAAAATAGGTCAGTTAGTTTTGTTTACTAAGTGGAAGTTAGCTCAGCTAAATGTTTCTTACCTTTTACAGACCAAAATGCTGTATTATATACACTAGTGATAGCACCTGTTGCTTAGTATTGTATAAAATACTCATAGACTGACCTTCCATTATGTTGCAAATCATTGCCACTGTCCTAGGCATTTGCAACTGAGGAAGACAGAAAACAGGGTTAGACTTACTTGCTGGTTTGGGGTTCTACTCAATAATACTGCTGCTTTTGGTATTTTAGAGTGTCATGATATGATGAGTTGTAAATGAAGTCAAGTGTGCCTAAAAAGTACAGACAGCTGTCCTTTTTGGAGTGTGTGTGATGGATTTCCCAGCGTGCCTAAATGCTATGAGGCTAATGAGTCTTAAGGATTTCTAGTAGAATTTACAAAACTAACAAAATGGGCTTTTTGGAAAATATTAAGGTACATGCATAAAATCAAAATAAAATAACTGGATTGGCAAAAGCCTTCTAAAAAAGACACTCAAACCAAATTAATGATGAAATCAGAAAGGTCAGAGGATATCCTGTAATGACATTTTAAGTCTTCCTTGGTAATTTGTGACATATTGTACAAATCTTCTCTGCTGTGCTGTGCATATACACATATGTTCTGTAACATCTGGAATAAAACAGCTTTTGCTAGGAATGTGTCAGCCGGGGGATTTCTAAGAGATCATAGTTTTGTTTCAGACTAAGTGAATGATTTCTGCTTTCCAAAGGCAAAAGCCAGGAATGATGTTTAGTGTTCACTAATCATTAAGTCAAATAGTCCATTATTGGAATATCTGAGCTAACTATCAAAGCTGGTAGAAAACATTCCCTCTGTTGGAACTACTATTGGTACCAATTCATGTGCAGATATTATTTTATGATTCTGTGTTGTTGTGATTCTATCTGCAGAAGAAGGTCAGAAGCTCTGAGCTGATACAGAAACATTTGACTGCTTTAAGACATATTTCTAACTTGAGTGATAGGGCCTTCCATATGAAAATCTCTTTGAGAGTGTTTGACAAAACACACTGAAATAAACCCCAAGATATTAAGGCAGAAGAGAAACTCGTAACAAGTCTCACATTGTTCTGTACACTGAAGTGTTTATTATCCTAAGGGACGTTACTAGTCACAGTAATGTTTTTTTGGTCACAACAGGTTTTCCTGATAATAAAGAATAGATTTTTCTATTATATCACTCTATAACTAGTACTGAAGAGCAGCTGAACTGTGGTAACTTAAATTGAGATCCCACTTGTCCTGGCTGTTTTATTGCTTGTGATAGGCAGTTATCTGATAGAGGTGTGTTCAGCTGGAAAGACATTTCTTGGGCCACTGAATCCTTTCCTGTCATCCTGTGCCCTGATTAAGACAATGCTGTAATATAACATCAACTCCATTTACCTTCCAAACCACAATCTCACAACCCTTACAAACATCCTATTATAACTCTATAAATCTATGCAGTAGGAGAGAGCAGAAGCCACAAGCTATAATGAGCCATAGGGGAACTCAAAGTCATCACCCATGCCTGAGAGACCTTCAATATGAGAGATTTTGTTAGCTGACAGAAGTGGATTTGGGAGAACGCATCCCCTAGAGAAGACAAAAAAGGAAATGAGCTTTTATGGTCTGATACAATCTTCTTTACTCAGTCTGTTAACCTTAAAATTGGAAATAAGGTAAGGTGTTTTCAGAACAAGCTAGCTGTGANCAGAAGTGGATTTGGGAGAATGCATCCCCTAGAGAAGACAAAAAAGGAAATGAGCTTTTATGGTCTGATACAATCTTCTTTACTCAGTCTGTTAACCTTAAAATTGGAAATAAGGTAAGGTGTTTTCAGAACAAGCTAGCTGTGAAAGGACACAGGGCAGTGGGCTGCGAGCAGACAGCTGAGTTCTACCGGCTGGAAACCAGTCAGAAAGGAACTACACTGGAAAATTTACTGCTTGATGGACTGCAAGTTAATTAAACTGGAACATTGTGATCCAGTTAAAGGTTGCCCCTTGTATTCTGTCTAGGTTCTCGTGTTCTCGGGACAACAAAAAACCAGAAGAGCTGATTGTCTTAGTAAAAATCAAAAAAGTATAAATAGGAAAGATGTCAGCACTACATTTCAACTGAAAAAAGAGTAGAAAAGGAGTACAAAGCAAGTTTTACATAATCACTTCTCAAAAGAACGGCAGAAGGAGCCATAAAAGCAGCTGCTGCAACAGGCTCTTTACCTGGTGTGACTGTCCAAACATTCGCCTGTTTTTGAAAGCACATGGCCAGCTCGAGTTTGCAGCATTCCTTTCATACCTTTGTATGCCAATGCATTCACATTTTCTTTCAGGATTTTTTTTTTCCTTCATTATCAGTGCCAGCCTAAAGTTTTAAGAACTATCTTTTACTTGAAAAAGAGATGCTTGTGTTGGCTCGGGCAAGGAGGGATGTGATTTTCAGGAATATGCAGTTCAAGCTAGCCTTCAGCTGCTTTATCTTTACACTGTCTGCTCTGCAACATAAACACACACCAAAAAAAAGCCTCTTGGATGAGATGTCCTTCTGATTCTGTAACGAAATGCCACTAAAACAGCCTATAGTCAGCACTGGGGAAAAAAAGGATCGTCAATGCAGAAAGAGAGTCGCATTTTAAAGACTGACAGCATACTTAAATCCAGATACCACAAAGAAAAGTCCAGGTCCCAGTGAAGATAACAGCAAACCTTCTGTTAATTTCAGTGGGGGAGGAATGTGGAGGTATATCTGAGCTTTCATATTCTTTGGGGAGGAAGAGTGCAGAGGTGTAGAAAAGGTGACCGACAAATAAAATCTACTATTGAGATCCTGGAAAACAATAGCAGCAGTATATAGTAACACACGAAGTGTATTAAGGTAGGGCTCCTGGGAGCTCCCTATTTTACCACTTATTTTTGGGAATAAGTCACTTTGGCCCTGATTTTGAAAGTATTAACTTTATTTAGTCAGTCAGCTTAGGACTCTGTTTCATGCTGTAGGTATAGACACCAATAGAACTACACCTGTGCGGATATCTGCCTTAACAGAGATTTTAATCCACTGAAGCAGCAGGAATTTAATGTGATTTAAGATTAGGACTCTGTTTTCACAACAGTTGAACAGTTATACCTATACTGATTCACAAAGAATTGAGAATGAAGCTTACTTTTTTTTTTCATCACTCTGTGATTTTCTTTATATAAAATAGTATTTGTTCATCAGAAGACTAACATACCTCTCTGTACTTTGGATTTATCATGGGGGCTGGAAAGCACAAGCACTCTCAGGTAATTCATTTAATTAAAGTCATCCAGCCTTTTAGATGCCAGGAGAATTTCTTATGCGTGACAGTCTTTGAAATGAAGAATAAAGTAAGAGGAAAAGAAAAAGGAAAAGAAAGACCAATGCAAATGTTAGAATTGAAGTACCATAAAAAAGTTTTGCAAATCCAGAGCATCAAGATTGTGTAGTTAGTGTAGTTCCAACACAAACAGCAAAAAAACATTGCTCACAGGAAGGAATTACATAGTTGGGATAAAAAAGGGACATAACAGTTACAGTCAATGATACATTAAGTGAGTATTGTATCTTAAGGGCATAAAGATTTATAGTCTCCTAAATATCCCACTACACATTCTGATTTTGATGGGGCACTATTGAACACTATAGCAGGTGGAGGTTTCCATCAACACATGTGTTAATCTGGCCCTTGGGATGTCTGAGGAATTCCTTTGGAGAGAAGTACAAAAATTGCTCAAACTCCCAAAGAACAATTACGAAGTGTTAAATTGGGTGTTAAAGATTTCTGAAGTTGCCTGATATCACACAATAAAGTTGAAAAAGAGATTTTAAATAACACTTTGGTAGAATACGGTCTTTCCTAATCATAGACTCTGAGGGAAAGTTTCTAGCTGGATGATGAACTGAATTTCAATGGTGGTAAAAAGCAGAGAAGACAGACCGCTCCATGGGTGGACAGTGACGTCTTTTTATCTTATTCATCAGTAATGACAAAATAATTCACTCTTAGTTTATACAAAGTTATTTAACTTACGAAAGAAAGAACCCCTGGCTGTCTGCACAAGAATTAAAGTCTTTTCCTCTGAACATTAAGGTGTGCCCATAAAAGCACATCTAATCTGCATGTATCTGTTCTCAATGTCCATAATTACATGATACAGCATATAATATAGGCACAATCTATTCAATTATCATGAGGTTATAAATGGGTGCACAGTTCCTAAGGGGAAATCAGGAGCACGTCATTGTAAACTCATCTCAAACAAGCAAGTATAAAAGTTTCTTGCTGCATCAATTCATCACATATTCTTTATCAGATTGATACTTTACAGAAAAAAAAGAGAATATTTTAGAGATACTTCATGTTTTATCAGAAATATCTTTTTTCTCTTTTCAGTCAGAAGCTAGAATGCCATTTTCAGTCTAGCTGCATATGACTCAAAAGCAGAAAAGAACACGTTGTTTAAAAAATCAGCTTTTATCAATACAAATGAAAGTAGTATTTTTCTGTCAGTGAAAATACAGCAAATCTAGAATCTATTGGTTTTATAAGTCCCAAATATTACATATTCCTCTTTTTCAATGATCAGAATCTTTCTTGAATGATTACAAACCCAGCAGATACGAACGAGGCAGTATAGAACCCAGACTGGTAACCATGACAGATACCTTACTTAATTTCACTGAAACAGCTCTAGCATTGAAGATACCTTTCCTTGCATTGTTAGCTTGTACCATTGAGGCACACGCTTGGATGCCTTAGGTGGAATTTATATATACGTACATATCTGCAATGTATATGTGTTGATGTGAATTAGTGACTGTGACTAAACTCCTGCTGCCTTCAACTGAGATCTTAGGTGGATTCAGCTCTCTTCCTTCTAGATCTGTAAGCGTTAGGTATCAGGTGTGAGTTACACAAATGGGATTTCTTTCATGACTGATGACAAAAACCCCAAAAACTTCCTAAAAGGGATTCACCTATCTCAGACCTCTATCTCAAGAAGAATTTAACAACCCTCTGAAGCTATCTGTTTATCTCAACTGACAGGAAAGACAAAAGACTACTTTGAGCATAATGATCTCTCTTCAAGACCAGCAGGTTATAAAGGATGATTCCTTTCAGTTGATATCAAAGCTCTCTAGCAGTGCCTGCAGGGCTTCCTTCCGTTCTTTGGGACTGGTTCCCAAAACATCCACAAATACAAACTGCTGTGAAGTAGCTAATCAGCAATACAGGCATCTGACAATACTACATCTCAATGATCCAATATTTTGTATTGGATCCCCAGAGAGAGAGCACTGTCCTGACTGACACTCACGACAATTTTTTTCAAATCTCTTAAAGCAATTTTGCACCTCATTTTTGAGTCGTAAGTGGTTGGGATTGTACAGGGTAGTTTACTTTTCTGAGTTGCATTCTCTCACAGAGAGGCTTCTCTAACTTCGTGGTTCTGGCAGTGTGTTGCAGCGAACAGTGGAGTGAGCATGGCAAATGCTGATGGAGCCTGATCAAGGAGATCCTTTGACATGCAACTGCCTGCCTGCCCTGAAGTGTTATGAGATGGAAGGCTTGCAGACTGGGTTGGGGACTCTCACCCTGCGTTGATGGAAATTCTTGATACAGCAACAGCCTTGCTAAATCTATATAGACAGATGATTTTTCTCTCTGGCAACAGCTGTCTTTCTGTGGAGTACGAGCACTTACAAGAAATGTCATTCATGTGGAAACTTTCCTTGACCTCCTACTTCTGTGTAGAGTTACCAGAGGAAAGAGAAGGAGAATCAAGAATCAACACAAAGGTTCAGGTGGTTAGGGGAACACACTTTTGGAAAATGCAGATTATCAGTGCCTTGTATTTCTCTGTTGATTTCAGACAAGAAAATAAAGTCCCATACTGCACATGTTACCATAAATTCCCCTTTTAAAAATAACATCAATGATAATCCTAGAACAGGATTCACTACTTGGAATTTGCATTGCACTGAAGCGCAAATACGGTTTATTAAACTTGTCAGCAATAGCTATTTTTGGCTTCTCTGTAGTGAACATTTTAATGTAAAGTTAAATTACTACTCACAGCCATAGAAAGAAACCCTTTATTATTTGAATTTTTAAAACCTTACTATAAATTGCTAGAGGTGAATTGTACACTAACACTATAAAAATAAAATGGGAAAACTCTAAAGTGTGGCAATCCAGAAAATATATGCACTGTTATCACAGATCATAAATGCAACTACAGGTAATTTTAAACATATGGTAAACTTCTCCTTAAGTACTTATATTTTAGGAGCATAACAGTGCTCTAAATTTTATTGTAGTCACAGAATAATTTTGCTTTGAACATTTGTGTAGGTAAACCCAGTGATCCTCATAATTATATTTGTTGAAGCTGGATTGGTTTACAATTTGCAACTCATTAATCCAGTGTATCATTCCAAATAAAACAGGAGTTTCTTGTGTAGACATTTAACTCAACAGAAATACAATACTGTAAGATATCAGCTATTAGCAGTTGTTTCATGAGTGGCAGAACTAATGAGGTCCAGTGTGTTTATCGGTTTCTGGCATTTCTCTATACACCAGTGCATCTTGCTGCTGTGTTCCACATCCTCAGTCTCTGTCTCTCTTCTTTTCCCACCACTACCTGTCTGCTGAATTTAATTGGAGTTGATCAATGGATTTTCCATTAAGTACTGCCGAGGGCTGACCCTGATCTGCTTTGCGCAGTGGCAGTATTGTAGCCCGTGAGGTTAATCCGAGGTGCGATTATTGCTAGTTGAAAACTATGATCTGGTAATCCCACAGTAAGGACCCTCAAGGGAATAAAACAATGCTGAGTTAATCCAATGTTTGTACTTTTTTAAAGTTTTAATTATATATGGAAAAAATAATGCAGGAAGTTAGAATCAAATCATAGAATTACAGAACCACAGAACAGCCCCGCTTGAAAGAGACCTTGAAAAATAATCTGATCCAACATTTCATGGGAAGAGGAGCCTAAATGAGATTATCTAGCACCATCTCCAAATGCATCTTGGAAACCTCCAGTGATGGGGACTTTACCACATCCCCGGTGAGGTTGTTCCAAAGATCGATTGCTTTCAGTGTAAAAAATTTCTTTCTTATATCAAAATCGTAGAGTCATAGAACGNTTGTGCACTTGGACTTTGAGCCATTGACCGCAACCCTCTGAGTGCGACCATCCAGTCCATTCTTTATCCAGTGAGTAGTCCATCCATCAAGTCCATGTCTCTCCAATNATGATCTGGTAATCCCACAGTAAGGACCCTCAAGGGAATAAAACAATGCTGAGTTAATCCAATGTTTGTACTTTTTTAAAGTTTTAATTATATATGGAAAAAATAATGCAGGAAGTTAGAATCAAATCATAGAATTACAGAACCACAGAACAGCCCCGCTTGAAAGAGACCTTGAAAAATAATCTGATCCAACATTTCATGGGAAGAGGAGCCTAAATGAGATTATCTAGCACCATCTCCAAATGCATCTTGGAAACCTCCAGTGATGGGGACTTTACCACATCCCCGGTGAGGTTGTTCCAAAGATCGATTGCTTTCAGTGTAAAAAATTTCTTTCTTATATCAAAATCGTAGAGTCATAGAACGGTTTGTGTTGGAAGGGACCTTGAAGTTCCAACCCCCCTGCTGTTGGCAGCGACACCTTCCACTACACCATGTTTCTCGAAGTCCCATCCAGTCCTGTGGCCTTGAACAATTCCAGGGAGGGGGCATCCACATCTTCTCTGGGCAACCTATTCTAGTGTCTCACCATTCTCATCGTGAAGAATTTATTTCCATTCTTTAATCTAAANGGATAGTGTCTAATGTTTTGCACAAGTCCAGATAGATGACGCCAGTTGTTCTTCCCTTGTCCGCCAATGCTGTAACCTCGTTGTAGAAGGCCACCAAATTTGTCAGATACAGTTTGCCNATTCTAGTGTCTCACCATTCTCATCGTGAAGAATTTATTTCCATTCTTTAATCTAAACCTACCCTCCTTCAGTTTAAAACAATTGCCTCTTGTTCTATCACTACATGCCCTTGTAAAAAGTCCCTCTCCAGCTGTCTTGTAGGCCCCCTTCAGGTACTGGAAGACTGCCATAAGGTTTCCCTGAAGCCTTCTCTTCTCCAGGCTAAACAACCTCAACTCTCTCAGCCTGTCTTCACAGGAGAGGTGCTCCAGCCCCCTGATCATTTTTGTGGCCCTCCACTGATCTTGCTCCAATAGGACCACGGCTTATGTTGGGTGCCCCAGACCTGAACGCAGTAGTCCAGGTAGGGTCTCACGAGAGCAGAGCAGAGGGGGAGAATCACCTCCCTCGACCTGCTGGTCATGCTTCTTTTGCTGCAGTCCAGGATATGGTTGGCCTTCTGAGCTGCAAGCACGCATTGCTGGCTCATGTTGCGCTTCTGATCAACCAACAACTGCAAGTCCTCTGCAGAGCTGCTTGCAATCCACTCTCCACCCAGACTGTATCTATGTTCGATTTGCCCCAACCCATGTGCATGACCTCGCACTTGACCTTGTTGAACTTCATGAGGTTCGCACAGGCCCACTTCTCAAGCCTGTCAAGGTCCCTCTGGATGGCTTCCCTTCCCTCCAGTGTGTCGACCAAATCACACAGCTTGGTGTTATCAGCAAACTTGCTGAGGATGCAATCAATCCCACTGTCCATGTCGCTGACAAAGATGTTAAACAGCGCTGGTCCCAATACCAACCCCTGAGGAAAGCCACTCATCACTGTTGTGCACTTGGACTTTGAGCCATTGACCGCAACCCTCTGAGTGCGACCATCCAGTCCATTCTTTATCCAGTGAGTAGTCCATCCATCAAGTCCATGTCTCTCCAATTTAGAGACAAGGATGTCATGTGGGATAGTGTCTAATGTTTTGCACAAGTCCAGATAGATGACGCCAGTTGTTCTTCCCTTGTCCGCCAATGCTGTAACCTCGTTGTAGAAGGCCACCAAATTTGTCAGATACAGTTTGCCCTTGGTGAATCTATGTTGGCTGTCAGCAATCATGTTTTTATTTTCCATGTGACTTAGCATAGTTTCCAAGAGGATCTGCTCCAAGATCTTGCCAGGCACAGAGGTGAGGCTTTCTGGCCTGTCATTTTCTGAGTCTTCCTTTTTTCTCTTTTTAAAAATGAAGGTTATGTTTCATCTTTTCCAGTCAGTGGGAACTTGACCAGACTGCCACCACTTCTCAAAAATGATGTAGTGGCTTAGCAACTTCATCCACCAACTTCCTCAGGACCCATGGATGCATCTTGTCTGGTCCCATGGACCTGTGCATCTTCAGGTTCCTTCCCTCCTTTTATCAAGACGAAATCTCTCCCAGTGCAACTTGTACTCAGAGTAACATAGCTCTGAGACCAGACTTCCCTGGTCTGTATTTGCAATGTAGGTAGGGCAGTTGTACAAGATGAGAACAAAAAAAGTATTCCCAGATGCCTTAATATCCTTCCCTGGGCTCAGTGCTCAATCCACTGATAGTCTCATCTTTGCCCCACTAAGTCTTCACTGGAGAGGCAACCAGTTGCCTACCACTGAAGAGTCAACCTGTTGCTTACAAACATAGTTGAACTAATTAGAAATGTCAAGTTTGGTGGCAGCCTAGGCTGCAATGATTATACCCTGGCGGAATTCACAGTCTTGAGGGATATGGGCCAGGTAATGAGTACAGTCAGGACTCTGAGTTTTAGGAGAGAGAACTTTCAGTTGTTTAAGGAATTAGCGGATGTGTCTCCTTGGGAATCTGCCATCAGGAATGAAGGAGTTGAACTGAGCTCTTGCGCTCTTTAAAGACATTTTCCTTAGAGTGCAAGAGCTCTTGGTTCCCACATGTAGGAAATCAGAAAAAACGAAGGCAGGAGACCAGCATGGCTGAGTAAGGACCTTCTGGTCAAACTGAAGTTTAAGAAGGAAATGTACGTGTAGTGGAACCAGGGACATGTCTCCTGGGAAGAATATAGATGTGTAGGGATGAGATTAGGAAAGCTAAAGCACAGTTGTAGCTGAATTTGGCAAGGGATGTGAAAAATAATAAGGGTTTCTGCAGGTACATTGGGCAGAAGAAGATTAAAGAAAATGTACTCCCTCCAATAAATAAGAACAAGTGACAATCAACATGGAGAAGCCTGAGATACTCAACAATTTATTTTGCCTCAATTTTCAATGGTAATCTCTCTTCCCACATCTCTCAAGTCCCTGAACCTCAAGGCAGAGACTGAGGAAATGAGGATCAGGGTCAAAGACATCTGAGGAACAAGAACGTACATAGGTTCATGGTATCCAGTGAGATACACTCCAGGGTCCTGAGGGAATTGGCTGATGTAGTTGCCAAGCCACTCTCCATCATATTTGAAAAGTTGTGGCAATCATCAGGTGAAGTGCCCAGTGACTGGAACAGGGGAAATATCAAGCCTATTTTTCAAAAAAGGGTAAAAAAGGAGGACCCTGGAAACTACCAACAGTCAGCCTCACCTCTGTGCCTGGTAAGATCATGGAGAAGATCCTCCTGGAAGATACATCAAAACATGGAAGACAGTGAAGTGATTAGACAGTCAACCTGGCTTCACTAAGGGCAAATTGTGTCTGACTAATCTCATGACCTTCTGCAATGGAGTGACTGCATTGTGGACAAGGGAAGAACTATGGGTGTCATTTACCTGGAATTCTGTAGGGCCTTTGATACAGTCCCCCACTACATTCTTACCTTTAAATTAAAGGCATATGGGTTTGATGGATGGACTGTTAGATGGCAAAGGAATTGTCTGGATGGCCATGTCCAAAGAGTTACAGTCAATGGCTCAGTGTCCAAGTGGAAACCACTAATGAGTGGTGTCCCTCAAGGGTCCATGCTGGGACCAATACTATTTGATATCTTCATTGATGATGTAGACAGTGGGACTGAGTGCACCCTCAGCAAGTTTGCTGATAAGACCAAGTGAAGTTAATGCACCTGAGGGAAGGGATGCCTTCCAGAGGGACCTTGACAGGCTTCAGAAGTGGGCCTGTGCGAACCCCATGAAGTTCAACAAGGTCAAGTGCAAGGTCATGCACATGGTTGGGGTAATTCCAAATATCAATACAGACCAGAGTATGAATGGATTGAGAGCAGCCCTGGGGAGAAGGACTTGGGGATACTGGTGGATGAAAAACTAGACATAAGCCAGGCCAGCAAGGTGCACTCACAACCCAGAAGGCCAACAGTTTCCTGGGCTGCATCAAAAGAAGCATGGCCAGCAGGTCGAGGAAGATGATTCCCCCTCTACTCTGCTCTTGGAGTACTGTGTTCAGTACACCTGGAGTACTGTGTTCAGTTCTGGGCCCCCCAACATTGAATCTAGAGGAGGGCCACGAAGATGATCAGGGGGCTGGAGCACTTCTCCTATGAAGACGGAGTGAAAGAGTTTGGGTTGTTCAGCCTGGAGAAGAGAAGGTTCTGGGGAGAACTTTCAATATATAAAGGAGGCTTATAAGAAAGATAGAGTGACAAGACAAGGGGCAATGGTTTTAAACTGAAGGAGAGTAGGTTTAGATTGGACATAATAAAGACATTTTTTACAACAAGGATCGTTAGACACTGGAACAGGTTTCCCAGAGAAGTTGTGGATGCCCCATCATTGGAAATGTTCAGGGTCAGGTTGGATGGGGCTTTGAGCAACCCGGTCTAGTGAAAGATGTCCACGGGCGCTGGACTTGATGATCTTTGAAGATGTCTTCTGACCCAAAACATTCTATGGTCCTGTGATTCCATTATTATTCAGCCAGGACAAACTGGTACAAGATATGTGAGGTGGAGACAGGAAACGTGATGTGGGCAACACAACATCGTATTTTTTTTCTGCAGTATTGTCAGGCATCCACTCTCTTCACACCATTATGCTCTTTAGTCCTCTTCTGCTGTTGGGAATCCTCCCAATTGTCTTGACAGCTTTTGTGGTAATGATCACTGCAATGGATGACTGTGTATCTAAGAAATAGCAGTGACTTTTGAGCCTTATTAAATTGAAATGAATATTAACTGTTGACTACTTAGTCTACAGAAAATCTTCAGTCATTTAAATGACATCAGTAATCAAACTTTTTTTTTTTTTACTGTTTTACTTCATTAGAAAATGTGACTTCACAAAGAAAGATTCCTGAAAAGAATTAGTTTGAGCAAATTCATCCAAGTGATTTCTTAGGTCAAGGGCAATTCCTTTTTTCTTTTTTTCTCCCCCAATTCCAGCGGGAAAGACTGCTAATGTCCTGGTCATTACAGAACTCTGACAGGCTCTGGCAGATCCAGGTTTAACTCCCTGACCTTCCTGGTTATTTTGGATTCTGCTCCTCTGCCCTCCTCTCTCTGTCACAGCTTCTTATATTCCTTATTACATCATCCATGGTGCAAAATACTGTGTAATTTATTTCAGTGTAAAATGGGAAGCATTTTAGAACATTTTAGAGTATTTTTAGAACATTTTAGACTATTTAGTTGCATACAAGAAACATTGTCCACTTAATTCTGATAGTGAAAATAGAGGAACAAATCATAAAAAGTCTGGATAATCATGACTTTGTGTATTACCAACCACTAATTTCTCTGGTTGTACTGACATATCTAGCATTAAACATTTGTCATGGCATGAAGAAATGAAAAGTCAATACAGCTTTTGGACATACTGTTTTCCAAGCAATTAAAAGAAGTGCTGTTTCTTTGTGTCTTCCTTTTATTTCAAATGTCTTTTCATAACCCACATCTCATGGATATCATAGCAAAGGCTAGTGGTAGAAACCAACCCAAAAATTTTTATACAAAGAAAGCACAATAGCTCAAATGCCAAGAAAATTGTGAGGCATGGAAAATAAAGGCATAAAAATTACACAGTTAACATGAGGAATAAGTTGTAGATCCTCATTAACAAAGACTTTGGAATGTTCTTGAACGAAGGTCATTATTTACTGTCAAAGATCCAATTCAGTTTCAGCGAAATCACACAGTGCTAACAAAACCTGTCTGACAAGAGAATCATTATTATCTTGGTACTTAAAGAAAAGAATGATAAAATTGCTAAATCTTAAATTAGTAATCTGAACTTTCTTTTGGAATCTCACTCAACTGCTAGAATGGAAATCTAGTTTGAAAAAGGGTAATACACAGATTAGAAGATGCAAAGCATGAATCGTATTTGAGTACCTGGATATATGTAAATTAGTTATTTCTTAAGTATTTTATAGGCAGAGGTACATAAAAAAGCCAGTATAGTTAAATTAAGAAATTAAATGTAGGATAAAACTTAAAGCATATGGTTGAAGTTCAGAGAAGGCTGAGATTAAGTTAAAACAGAAACATCATGTTTTCCTAAGTTTCTGTCTCACGAGTTGCTTTTTGGATGAATTTTCTCATTGCGATGAATTTTTTTTCCTAAGTAAGTACATTGATTTAGTTTACATAATTTCCAAGTAAAAACAACAATGCAGAACAGAAGCACCAACTGTGGCAATTTTGGATGCATGAGTCCGATTTAAGAAACATACACTAAATTTGAATAAAGATATTTCTCCAGACTTGGAGGAGAAGGAATTGTGTATAGAATGCAACAGGGATCGGTCTCCAGGTTTTGCAAATTTGAAGTGACTTTCTGAAACTCAGAGACTAGCTAGGATTTTCAAATGTAATTCAAGACAGTTGCTCCCAAATTCCATCCGTAGGAACCTACTAAACTTAGAAATAGTTGCCTTCCACAGTCAGCCTAGAAACACAGCTATCTCTAGAGGTGAGTAACATTTTAAAAAGACTCCTGGGTCCCAATTCAGGGGCCTCAACACATGTTGAATTCTGCATAAATAAATCTGGATCTTTGAGATTTTGTCCCATTTCTGCTGGATAGCTTTGGAAATACGGATTTGCTAGGCACAACACGGGTTTGCAGTGCATTTGTTAATCAAAAGTGCAAAACTGCAAGGTAAGGTAGAACATCTGAAGATTGATTATTCTCATTTTTTTGCTTCCTAAGGAAGCCTCTGATTAATTGCTGTATTTGTTATTCAGCATAATTTGTCCAAATTCAAATGCCAGATCACTGCAACAGTCTACTTATGGTGAGTAAAAATGCAAAACATGAAATGTCCTCTCTGAGTACAGGGATGGTTAAGCTTCTCTAACTGGATACATGAGCTGATCGGAAAAAACCCCTTCAAAACCAAAACGCAATTGAGCACAGTATATTGGGGCAGGAGGAAGGCAGCTCTTTAAAAGAAGATTGAGAACAGTGATTAATTAGTAAATTACGTAATTTCACTATTATTTATACTAAAACTAGACTATAGTACTCTCTTAAAAGTATACTTCCCCTGCTACTAGGGAGTACAAGGGAGAAACAATTGCTTGTTAACTTTTGGTCATTTCTGAGCAGAATAGGGTTTACTTTGATCAGCAAATATCAATCATAAACCACCAGATTTCCTATATTCAGTTATGATATTCAGAATCCACAGACCAAACTAAACCATGATAAATTATAAGAAAATTAAACTGATGTGACTTACTGTATAAAAAGAAAGTATCTTTTTACGTTCCTTTTGCAAAGATGCATGCTTTTATACAAAAGTATGCTGTGTAAAAGAAGTACTGCTTTTGTTTTATGGCTCCTTGAGATCTATTTTCAAACAGCATTCTGTATTTAGACCTGCACAATGAAATGTGTTAAGAAATCAGAATACCAGAAGTCAGACAGGTTTAATACCTCCCCTCCAAACCTAAGAAACAAAATCACAAACAAACAAAGAAAATAGTCTAAAAACACTGTTGTGAACTTAAAGTCTAGTATTCCATCCACATTTTATATTATCTTAATACTATTTATTTCATATTCTTCTTTGGCAAAATAGTCAATGCTTCATTTTTTATGGATTTAAATATTTGTGGCTCCTTGTGAGTAATGAATCTAACCAATGGATATGGGAGTATCTGGGCTACAGTCTTGGCTTAGCTGAAGTCAATGGGAAAAAGTCCTTTGATTCAGTACTGCTGGGATTTTACTCATGATTTGTAAGCAAAATGATATTCAGATTATTTCATGACACTATCAAGTATCTATGAATGCTGCTTTTCTGTGTGCTGTTATATGTGATTCTGCCCTGGAGTACAAAGAGCAGCAGGGGCAGCATTTGTTTTGCAGCAAGAAGCAAGGGATAGATTATGAAGACTGTAGATGTGGGAGAGGTGAATGAAGAAGGCTCATATTGTTGGCAAATGAATGAGAAGACCCAAGAGCAAAGGTCAAAAAAATGGCCTGGAAACTCAGGATGAGTGGATTAAATGCTTCTCCTTTCTCAGTTTGCTTATTGCATAAGCAATTTGCCACAAGACAATTACTTTGAAAATAATAGTCCATTCTCAGAAATAACATTGAATCCTCCGTCTTACTAAATATCATAGACTGGTAGGGGTTGGAAGGGACCTCTAGAGATCATCTAGTCCAACCCCCCTGCTAAAGCAGGTTAGCCTAGAGCAGGGTGCACAGGAATGCATCCAGGCGGGTTTTGAATATCTCCAGAGAAGGAGACTCCACAACTTCTCTGGGCAGCCTGTTCCAGGGCTCTGTTACCCTCACAGTAAAGAAGTTCCTCCTCATGTTCAGGTGGAACTTCCTGTGTTCCAGTTTGTGCCCATTGCCCCTTGTCCTGTCACTGGGCACCACTGAGAAGAGTCTGACCCCGTCCTCTTGACATCCGNTATATCTTTGTAAACAATGGCATGCACTGGAAAAGAGGGTCATACTCCTACCCTTGTACATATCTGAAACAGCACTGAAATATTCATTGCTAAAGTAATTTCTTGGTGAGATATAAAACTTTGTCAGTGATTTTGTTTCAGAAGGCAAGATTACCATAGTTATGTCAGATCAGAAATATTTCAATAAAATGAAGATTATCGAGAATTTTTCTGTACATTATTCCGAAAGGATTGCTTTCCATGGGTCTCAGAATGCCCTGTTCTGCAAACCCTTACCTCAGCACAATGCCTTTGAGACACAGATAGCTATGCTCGTAGCGGTGTGACAGCTTGTGTGAGCAAAGGTTTCTCCCATCACTGAGATTTCTATCAGGGAACAGGTAAACCTATAAGAAATGTTTGGAAAAGTCTCTAAAGCACTTCCAACGCATAGTTTAGACATCGGAAAGATTTATTTAACAGGCTTGAAAATCTGAAAGCTTTTTTTCATTAGAAAAACTTGTGATAGCAATTTAAAAACTAAACAACTCTCATCCTCCAGAATGTTTATTGCTGAATTATCTTTTTAGGATTTTGCTGGATCCTGCTGTGCCATTTATCTTTCTAAGAAGCAATTTCTTAAAGATTTCACCATTACCTGCTTCTCTAACAAAATATGTTTGCCTTTTACAACTTGAAAAATGTATATATGTGCAGCACGTCTACACACGTAGTGCTTTTCTTCTGGGGCAGAGATTTGGAGAGAAGGAAATACAGTGTCCCATCTCACTGCATTCTTCCTAGCAAGACATAGTTACAGATTGGTTCTGTGAAGAGCAACAACCTTTCCCTGGGAAACAGCAGATCCCAGCTTTCTCGGACCACGCCTGCAGGTCTTGCTCTGTAGTTCAAACCATTCCACTTGCAACACGTGGAACATGTTCCTGTGTACCCACCACCTTTCTTTCCTTGCTGCTACATGCTTATTCTGTCCTCTGATTGAACACACATAACACACCAGAGGAAGGATGATGGCTGCCCTCCTGCAGAGGAGCCGTGTTTAAAGTGGAGCACACTCCCCGCTGCACTGAATCACAGCGAATCGCTCAGGTGGGCAGACGCCTNTGTAACAAAATATGTTTGCCTTTTACAACTTGAAAAATGTATATATGTGCAGCACGTCTACACACGTAGTGCTTTTCTTCTGGGGCAGAGATTTGGAGAGAAGGAAATACAATGTCCCATCTCACTGCATTCTTCCTAGCAAGACATAGTTACAGATTGGTTCTGTGAAGAGCAACAACCTTTCCCTGGGAAACAGCAGATCCCAGCTTTCTCGGACCACGCCTGCAGGTCTTGCTCTGTAGTTCAAACCATTCCACTTGCAACACGTGGAACATGTTCCTGTGTACCCACCACCTTTCTTTCCTTGCTGCTACATGCTTATTCTGTCCTGTGATTGAACACACATACACACCACAGGAAGGATGATGGCTGCCCTCCTGCAGAGGAGCCGTGTTTAAAGCGGAGCACACTCCCCGCTGCACTGAATCACAGCGAATCGCTCAGGTGGGCAGACGCCTCTGGAGATACCCTCGTCCAGCCTGGGGGTCAGCTGCAGCAGGCTGCCCAGCGCCTTGCCCAATTGGGTTTTGAATGTACCTCCAAGGATGGAGACTCCGCAGCCTCTCTGCACAACCTCTACCTCTGCTTGACTGTCCTCACGCTAAATTAGCTCTTTCTTATTCCTAAGCGACCTTTCTGTATTTCAGTTTGTGTCTGTTTCCTCTCATTGTCTCATTGGGCGCCATCGTGGAGCCCGGCTCTGGCTTCTTTAATCTTCCCCATCAAGTATTTACATACATTGATGAGATCTCCCTGAGCCTTCCCTTCTCCAGGCTAAACAGTCCCAGCTCTCAGCCTCTCTTCGTGTAAGAGATGCTCCAGTCCCTTAACCATCTTAGCAGCCCTTTTCTGGACTCGCTCCAGTATGTCCGTGTCTCTCCTGTACTTTGCATTGCAGTGCAAGCATGTGGGAGCACTGAGTGGGCTGACCCACACATGGGCCAGCGCAGACCCACCAGTAGCTGCCTTACTCACAGCCCCCATGGGGAGAAGCGTTACACTGATCCCTGCTCCTGACTTATCTCCCCAGAGCAGCAACCAGGGCAAGGATCCCCCACACTATGCCTGTGATGAGTGTAGGCAGTCAATCTGACTTGCAGTGCCTGCAGCTCTCTTTCATTAGATATTTTAAAGCACAAATGGCAGACCTTTTATATTGTTGGCTTTATATGGTTCCAAATAGCGAAGGATCTGAAAATTCGAAGCTGCCAAATTCTAAGCAGAATCCAAACTACTTATCTTCAGACACTGCTCACTAAGGACTTTGTTTTGGATCACTGACAATCTTAATTTCAAGTCAAAGACAGTAAACTCTTCTTCAGTGCATTGAAGGCTCATCCTGACCTAAGCAATTCAAATTGTGACTATTAATGGGTTACACAAATTTAGACTGAATTTTATTAGGCATTTCTTAACACTATATGTCTTTGGCTACTCTGAGATACATTCACACTCTCAGAAGATATGTTAATTTGCCCTTCTGCTCAGGCATCCTTGCTGCAGATGTTCTGAGACTGACAAGTGCTTCTTAGTATATTCCCTCATCACCCTCTAAGTTTAAATGGAATCTCAAAGATAATTTTCAGTCTCCTACTTCATATACGCTGAGTTCAAGTTCATTGTACATAATTATATTCAGCACCCTGTCACAAAAGGGAATCAATCTAGCCATACTCTATTAAGTACACTTTTTTGTGCTCAGGACCCAAAATATGTTTCATTGAATTTCATAGACTCAAAGGTTAGAAAAGGCAGGAAACACTGGAAATGGCCAGTGACACAAAATCTCTTGGAGAACAGAAGTGTGGAAAGCACTTGCATTGTTTTATCTCAGAGAAATACTTTCAGATTCCCTTGCTTTGATGATTTGGGATTCTACCACTGTACAATTTATGAGATTTGGTCAACTACATGAAATTATTGTAAAAAGTCTTTGTTTTTTTATTTCATTCTACGGATAGCGAGTTTTGTCATTTTCTGCAAAGCTCTGTACCACTCACCAGATTAGACACAATGAAGAGTCATTAACATTAATGACCACTCTGTCTACACAGGAGGAGTGCTCAGGAGGCCAGCTAAAGGTAGAAAAGCATTTTTTCCCCTCCTCCTTCTCTGTAAGAGGGTGAAAAAAGTAAAACTGCAAACTTTCATCAAGATAAAGCAATGAAGCAGGAAAATAAAAACAATTCACTGAAGGAATAAAAAGTGCCATGGGGAGGCTTCTGGCAAAAGAGGAGCATGAGCGGCTCATTCTCTACCAGCCATGGCCATGGAAAATTTCTGGTCTGGGGACGCTCTGGGAGAGATGCTGTGAGAAAGCAAGGGGGAAATAGACCTGAGCCGTGCCAGCAAAATGCAAGCAAGGTTTCTTACTTTGTCCAGGCTTTTTTATCAATCACCCTGTCGCATGAAGAACAGGACTGATTGTCTGCTGATCTACATGTAGACAACTATATAAAGGAGTTGTGAAAGACTAAATAAATCAGCTTCATCCTTGAGTGAAAAGCAGACTATCCCACCCAATTAAGAAATTGTTGCCCCAGATAACATGCAATCTGCAAGGCCAGAAACATGAGGCAGCACCTGACTTTGACAGCACAAACATATTTGAAGAACGTAGTTGGTGCTGCTCAGTGCTTCATGTAGTTTCCTGCTGTTTTCATGCAGGTTTTATTGAAACAGGCATAATTTCATGTGGCAGACAGCAGAATAATTTCTAAGGATTATCTTTCCTTACTATTTTGGAGTTTTTATTTTGTAAGAGAATGTTATACTTAATATTATTTTAATTAATACTTTTTCTGTTTAATCTCTAGTTCTGGTGAAATTATTCCTGTTAAACAGTAATTAAGTAAAAGCATATGTGAAACTGAAGAAAATGTGAAGCTTTACCCTAAATTTGTTTTTCAAACCTAGAATAAGCAATTCTTTTGTAAATATTAAGCCCTCAGGATTAATCTAGAGAGTATGTGGATAAGGAAAAAGGGAAAGTAGAACAAGCTAGGAGAGTGTGATTTGATGTAATATGACAGCAGAACAAAACAAAACCACCAGCAGAAACGGGCCTCCGAAACCAAATGTTAGTTCCATACCACCACCAAAGCCAAACTGCAGAGGCAAATAGTTTTCATGCTGCCATCACTTTATATCTAGCAAAACATGCAGTACAAAACAATAGTCTTGCACTTAGGCCTAAATCCAAAAATGATACTGAGATGCCTGATTCTAATTTAAATTAATGGTCCATTTATATCAAAGGGAGGAGGAATCTCAGATCTGATGCAATGTTGGGGCTTGAAGCACTATCCATAACGAGAGAAATGTCTCTCAAGCAATTCAGAAATCTAGCTAATGGTATGTTGGCTGGTGAGTAATACATTTCCACGTGTCTTTTTCTATATACTCTTTATAGGTAGTGGTACCCTGGGAGCCAGACACCTGAAAATCAGATAAAATGATACTTGCTGTATTTAAGTTATTTTTGCATCTTAAATTCCATATGCTCAAGTGAAAATCACTGAGAATCCTAACTTATTGGTGCCTGTGTGCTTTAGTGGGACTCACTGTTAAATTCTCAAAACACTGTGAACGTGGTCCTCTATTACAAAATATTACAAAATTCTGTGAATGGAAGGAACCGTTACCAAAGAACTGCAGGAGCATAGCTATCTTGATGATAAAAATCAATAAAAAATAAACAGAAAGGAAATTATCTTGAATGTGCTACTTTCCTGGTTGAATACCAGGTTTGTATCAACCCTTCTAGGCAAGACATAAGTAGTTCTGGAAAAAGGAAAAAAAAAAGAAAAAGAGATGAAGCATAATAGAGTGTTAAAATAGGAGCATTGCTTCTATACCCATGAGATTGCTTTTTCTTGAAAGTATTTCAATTATCCTGACAGTAAAAGAAAGAACAGCTACATTAGTATCATATTATTTCCATAACAGCTATCTTCAATCGCTTCTGATCTGACAAATTTCTACATGTATTGTACCTAATAAGCTTGCTTTGTTTCTTTCCAACCTACTTGATGAAGTGTAAATCACACCACAATTGTTTCACTGGAGGCTTGTTATATGCACCATCCTACAGACCCTGTTGCTAAGACAGGGCATGTGGTGAGGCTCCACCATGGCAACAACTACCAGCCCATGATACGTTAAAATCCTCAGCTCCTCGATGTTAAAGATCATCACGTCCCAAATAGGGATTCTATAATCTGAACAAACAGAAATCCCCTGCCCTTTCTGGAAGTGGTGCAGTATCAGCAATTAGCTGCTGAGCCCCAGACTGCGTCCCAGAAGATGAGAAGAACAGCTGCTTTGGCTTGTTAATGGCCACTGGCTTTACATCATTATGTTTTTAATTTGGGCAGTGTATTGTTCTTAATTCCCCTTCTAGAGACAGAGGAATCTATGAAGATCATCAAGAAAGTTTAGTCATCTTCGTGAGTGCTCCGGAGGAGGTTTTTTTTTAACCTCATCAAGCTCTACCAGAAGTTTTCTGCAAGAAGTCTTCCCAAAGCTGTAGGCTGTGCTCACAGAAAGCTGGTTTTATTAAGATTCAGTCAGTCAGCATTGTACATGTCACACTGTAAAGAGTTCTGGGTATATATCTCCTAAACCAAATAATTCCCAGAAGAATGATAACAGTGTCTGTACGGAGGCATTATGTCAAAAGACTCTATTATAAATGAGGCAAAACTGATGTCGTGTAACAATCAATACGCACAGTTAAAGAGATCTGTGCAGGCTTATAATTGTTACGGATTTAATTATTTCAGCAAATGTAAATACAAGAGATATAAATATTTTAAAGAGTTCAAAGTTCTTTGATGAAAGCTAGAACTAATTTGTGTGCTATAATATGCATTCTTGTTGGATGCAATCTTATGAACTGTAGCAATCTTGACCAGAGTTTAAAGGTATCCAGTCACTGAAATGTTCATTAAGCATTATCTCAAGAGGCAGTTCTATTTGCTAGAATGATCTTTCTTAATTAGGGAATTACAGAACCACATAAAAAAAACTTCAGCTGTCATTGCCTTCTGCTTACACAACATCTTTCTACTGCCTAAGAACAAAATTGCTCTGTAATTGTATCCTCCACAGCAAATAAGAAAAAAACGTACTCCAGGAAAGCTCTAGCTAGCGCTTCTTAAGATGGCTGAAAAGAAAGATGAATAATCAAACACCTTATGGCGTGATTTTCTTTTTTATCTTTCAGAATCTTTTCATGGTAGCTATTTTGTTAAGAAAAATGACATGATTGTTTATATCATATGATCTGTGTGAAATCAAGGTGGCCTTCATGAAACAAAAATATCACCCACATACACCTATGGTTAAAAATCATGCAAAAAACCTGATCCATGGAATATTCTGGCCAGAAATTGTGCAAATCCACCTGAACAAAATCTAACCATAGACCTGTCCTAATACTTTGAGAACAAGAGTAACATATTCTAGCTAGGTTTTTGTCCTGTCTTTTTTGTGGTTAACTTTCCTTTTGATCTGATTAATCATAGCTCAGCATCAGAATGATTGTCTCTTGTACACCTGTCAGATGAAGGAGACTTGAAAGACCCTTCATGGTTTTATTATAACACTGGTTTGGTTACCAGCTCCAAGAGTCTGAGCAAGCTAGGAGCATTTTACTGATAATTTTCCATTCATCCAATTACTTCTGCCCATTTAGAAAATGTTACAATATTGAAACAAAAAAAGTAGCTTCTAGAAGAATATAATTCCCATCTGATGGTCATCAAAGAGATTGATCTAAACCTGTGTATATTTGAAAATTCTGTCTGCAGCAAGAGATTGGAGGCAGGCGTGATGTGTAAAGATCATGAAAGGGCACATGAGGTTTATAGGATGAGGTTAGAAGCACCAGTTAAATATGTGTAAATAGCCATTCTGTCAGTCAGTAAGTGTGTGGTAAATAAGAGAGCACAAAACTTCCAGTACAGCCTTTACTGCAAACAAGTCAGCACTTCTGAAATAGTGTTAGCCTGCTCAATAGGTTATCTGAATGCAAAAATCCAGCCTGTAATCTTGCCTGCACTACTGACTCTACGAGGCTTGAGCAGGGTTGTGAATACATCAATACACAGATGCCTGTTGCACCAGAAAAACAAATACATGGACGAATCAATCAACGAACCACTCAACTCGGATGACAGTCATTTTTTCCATCGTTATCAATATACACATCAATATACAGTCTTAACTGAGAAGAGAGTGAAGGAAAATGGGTCACATCAAATTGTTTTCTGCATTACTTCAGAGTAAGTGCACAGTGACTCCAGAATAAAACCCCCAACAAATGACACCACACCACAAAACAGTAGAGCTGGTGAAGTAAAATGAGAAGATGATAAAAAAGTACATGATCCATGAAACATGCTGAGAAAAAAGGATGAGGGAAGAGGGAAACAGAGCTCTAGCACTGTAAAGGAGGAAGCCGAAGAAGCTGGGGGCCGCATACATTTTTGTCATCTCAGTTTTTTACTTTCTGGGACTGAGTGACAACTTGCAGAGAGAAGTGAGCCTGAGTATGTCCCACAAGGACCACAGTGCAGAGGCAAGCGACACTTTTCCTTGCAACTTTTAACATTCCTCTGCTAAAGACACTGTTTAAAGGAATTTTGTTTTGTTTCTCCTTTTAGAAATCCAGTGACTCCTTACAGAATCAGTCAGCACTGGTATTAGGAGGAAATGGCCTCAGTTCTCTTCAGCGGGTCAATACCTAGAGTCAGAAACACATGCACATAGGCAGGTCTTCCTTCTGATCATCACCTTTGCTTTCGTATTTTAATGAGTAATGACTACATGGAATTTTAAGGATGAAATGTAAGTGATATTCTAATAAAAAGCATGTCACAGGTCAATTGCTTCATGGACATGGGAACAAAAATTGCTTGACTACTAACATTCATTTTGAACTAAATTAGGGTATTTTTGAGGTCAGTTAAAATGCTGCTGCATCTTCACCTTACACGTTCTTGAATTAGTAGCTACATAGCCTTATCACTAG
The DNA here is from genome assembly GCA_013398225.1 of Steatornis caripensis. NCBI lineage: Eukaryota > Metazoa > Chordata > Aves > Caprimulgiformes > Steatornithidae > Steatornis > Steatornis caripensis. The sequence goes on from VZSC01008723.1 coordinate 323,852, forward strand.
TATTTTAAGAGCAGATTTCTTGGCAGTCTCAAATACTGTACTGTTATGCAGGGTTATATAAAGGAAACTGGTCTTCATACAAGACACAATTTCCAGCTCTTTTTGGTCTTCTCATCTGTCACTGGCTGCTGAAGGTAATTTAGTGCAAAACACAGCTTTATACTGCAAGTTCTCATCCACTGGTGCCCGTTCGCCTGATTTTAAGGTCTTCAGAAATGACAAAGAGGAAGAATGGAAAAATCACTACCTTTTCTGAATTAAAGGTTAAATGTCAAGATATTTTGGATAAACATGGTCTTACAAAGTTAGCGTGTGTTTACTGTCATCACAGAATTTGCAATGTTTTCCTTATTTGTCCCAAGCACATTCATGGGATTGTAAAGGATTTTTTTAAAGCTGCATGAATGTTGGGAAGACTGTAATGACTTCACCAAATGATAAATCAGAGGAAGGGACTGTACTAGCGAACTGGATTTCAGAAAATGTTCTCTTCCTCTCCTCTTGTATGACAGCCGCCATGATATTTCTGGTGTAGCTATGTACAGTTCTGAATTTTCTAAGAGCTTAATAAGTCTTTTGTTAAGAACACCACACACAGCAACGACAATCTGAACCATTTGATCACCTATACTGCTCAAGTGACAGTTCACTTTACTGTCTGTGATCTGGATTACTCCAACAAGCTGTCCCTAAGACACTGCTGGAGCACTACTCAAATGACATTTAATTCTCATAGTCCTTCTGAAAGTCCGTGCTTTTTGAGACAAAACTGACCCAGGTTTGGTTTCCTCCATACAGCACTGCTCTGTTGAGCTTTATGCTCTCAAACATCCCCACATGCCAGTTGATATGCCACTGGACATGCAGAACAATCATTTTTCATGCTATAGAAATATCACGATGTATTTATAGAGTCCTCAAATCATGTAAGAAACTTTGAATTGAAACACACAAAACCCATTTGTATCCTAAGGTCAGAGGAGCATCAAATGGACTCCAGAGCCTAATAGTATGTCATGCAGACAAGGCCTGTCTTCTGTGAATAGAGCTACTGTTCAGCAGTGGAAATCCAAGACAATCCATGCCACCTGGCCTTCTGTTATTTGGCACTGATGCTAGGGCCTGAGATAACTCTGCCCCTATTTTAATAGTTAAAGATTGCTTAATGAGCAGCAACACAGCCCCAATCAAAACCACGAGGAAAAGCTGATTGACTCAACTTCCCCTGTTTTAATCTTTAAAGGTACTTTCTTAAGTAAGTACCTTTCTTTGAAGCAGCAGACTATCACCTACAGCCAGCAGAGGTCTAGTATCACTGATTCACTCATGCAGCTTTCCTCTCCTGGGGGTTTCTTGATGTGGAGGTCAGGTACAGCTTTACTGAAGTGAGAGGGAAAAAAAAGGAAGGGGCTTGCTGTTATTCTTGCTTTTTCCGTAATTCTCATGATTGGATCTTATCAGTGAAACAAACAATCTCATCATGACAACAGTTACCTGATGAATCAAGAAGTGTGATAGCGAGTAATGAATGTTTAAACACAGATATCTGCACAGAAAGACAGTCACATACCCCTGTAGTAACTTTCTAGCACAGATTTAGTTGCCATTTCCACAAAGAATCTCAATTTTACTAGATACATTATACATGATTGAACAAAATAGATTCCTGGCATAAAAATGGAATTTTCTTGAGTGTAACAGAAGGTCCTTCTAAGAGAATCAGGAAGATTTAAACTACAAGCACAGAAGCAATAGCCTTGGTCCCTACCAAATTAGCAGTATATCCCATCCAATAAATTCTACTTAAACTCAACTCAGTCATAATAAAAAAGGTAACCAGTTGTTTAGTGCAGATATTTTAATTGAGCTCTACAGCTTTAAACTTTAAAGGAGTGATTATTTTTGTTTTTATAACAGGAATTGCATTTCTTATTTTATTACAGTAAGTCAAAAAATTAGGAGACAAATACATTACTTCCAACAGCTAGTGTCCTACGTCTAGAAAGAATCAGCATCCCATTAAGGTAATTACCTTTCTCATTTGGGATCCTGATAAGCTCTTAAATAGTCTGTCATTAAGATATATACAGCAAATCTCTTTAATAAGATCTCTTGATTTGATGAAACCTTTATTAATAGCATCGAAGGTCCCAGAAGAACACCACCATTTTTTGTGAGTGTTCTGTTCAAGATTACTCTGGTGTCATTGACACTGCTTTTGATATAACTAGGCTTCAATGCGGTGTCATCTTCTCGAATTTTCAAGACAGTTTAGCAATAGTGTATGTGTACGCATGGTGTCATGCATCTCCCTTTACAGAAGCAGCTGCTAGCATTAAAACAATGTATTTAGTTTTTGAAGTTATTTTTAAGAACAAATTAGTACAGATTCTGATTCATGTATCATTATCCAACAAGGAAAAATTTTATCCAGTGTTTTTACAGTAAAAGCTTTCCAGACTTTAAAAACTTCTGTTCTGAAATAACTTATTTTCAACAGGCGTTTCCTTTTGTTCCTCCTGTTCTTCTGTTGTACAATGATTGCACTGCACTCATACTTTGTAATGAGAAGAATAAAGTGCACTAATACTCATTCATCAGACTGGATTTGGATTAAGAATAGATGGATACCTCCTTTGTTGTCTGATGGGAGAAACAGAATCCATCCACTGATTAAGCACAATACCCCAGATACAGCCCTACTAGCCCAAGTTAAAAATGATTGCTTGATTTGGAGCAAGGAGGAAAAAGTAAAAGCTTGAGTGGATAAACATCTATCACTTACAGATGTTAAAAAGGGAAAGACCCCTCTGATTCACTGCCACGGCTGTGACGCATGAAAGGGGCAAGCTGTCTGAAGCTGTCAGACAGACCTGACAGAGGCCATGAATGTTGGTCTTTCTTGAAAGTCAGGCTGCTGATACAGGTACTGGATGTATGTTTTGGTAGCTAAGTAGGCACCAAAATTTACCCGGCCCTCCCTCCACATGAACTCATTGCCTTTAGAATTGCTGTAACTTCAATTTACATGTCCGACGCTCAACAAGTCCTAAAGACACTATTAAGAATAGGATGGAGATCACTGTTGAAAAGCTTGCCGCTTATTTGTATACTTTAACAAGACCAGGACTGACCTGAATACTTCTTTACATTCACCTTGTGAAGCAGACTGTTGTGTTATATAAACCTTAAAATGCCATTGAAAATAAGGGGAACATGTGAGAATTTATAACACCTCCAGGTTCCCTGATGACAAAAATCTCTTTGGGAAAATGCCAGAGAAAGTGTTCATTTTAGGGTAGTTTGCATAGTCCAAGAAGTTTTTATAGTGACTGCGATTTAAAAATGAATTAAAAGTTACAATTTATTCAAAGTAATTTCAGACGCCATTAGTCCAGACAATATTTGTGGAGTTCTGCATGGAAAGGTCTTATTTTCTTGTTGCCTGTCACTCAGAGATACTTCTGTGTGCACTCAAAATTCTCCTCATCCTTTCCTTCCATTTTTATATTTTTTTTTACCTACAAAGAATTTTGCCACCATGAAGAAAACTGTGGACATGTGTCCAGTATTTCATCAATACACTTAAGATGAGACATTTTTCTAATTCTCTTTGAGGTGTTTCTTCTGTTCATTCCGCATAACTTCCCAAGGGTTAAGACTCACATGAAAATGGGGAGATAACTGAGAATGTGGAGGAAAAAGACAATCTGCCAATCTGACACAAGTAAAACCTGGGAGGGATGTGAAACTAGGTCACAGTCAACACAGCTGTCCATCACTTTTGTAGCAAACACATTTAACTGGTTGAGCGGCAATATCTCCATTCGATCGAGAGATCTTCTAGGATCCATTGCAAATGGATGTCATGGAGGTTTGCTTTAACTGCAAAGCAGGACCAGTGGCAATCACCACAATACTGTTCAGACAGTTATGAAGGATGGATTTAGATGATTTCACTAGCCCTGAAGCAGGAAAATTATGCTAGATATCCTGATTTCAAAAAGAGAACCCAGAGGATAAGTACCTCAGATTGTTATCACAGAATTACAGAATGGTAGGGGTTGGAAGGGACATCTGGAAATCATCTAGTCCAACCCCCCTGCTAAAGCAGGTGCCCCCCAAGCAGGTTGCACAGGAATGTGTCCAGGCAGGTTTTGAATATCTCCAAAGAGGGAGATCCGCAACCTCCCTGGGCAGCCTGTTCCAGTGCTCTGTCACCCTCACACTAAAGAAGTTCTTCCTCATGTTCAGGTGGAACTTCCTGTGTTCGTTTGTGCCTGTTGCCCCTTGTCCTGTTGCTGGGCTCCACGGAAAAGAGCCTGACCCCATCTTCTTGACACCCGCCCTTTAGATATTTATAAGCATTGATGAGATCCCCTCTCAATCTTCTCTTCTCCAGGCCGAACAGGCCCAGGTCTCTCAGCCTTTCCTTGTAAGTAAATAAATCTGGGGGGTTTGTCATCCAAGGTGCCCATTGCTCCAAGTCTGGCTGCCTGCAGAAGGTGTAGAGTTTTCCCCTCTTTCCTTCACTGTCTTTAACTTGACCCCCAAATCTTCTTGCTTTTATCCCACTGAGGGGGGAGTGAATGAGCTTCTGTGTGGGTGCTTAGCCGCTGACCAGGGTCAACCCACAACATAATATGAAAATGTGGATCCAATAAATGAAAATCACATTTTTTAATGGAATCAGAAAATTTCTTAAGGGATAGCTCTTTTTTCAAACACATTTGACCCATAAATTTTAGAACTCAACAAGCAAAATAAATACAGCTACAACTCCTGTATCTTGAGAATGGTAAAGGAAATTAAAAATTCAGTTTCAGTTTGCTAAGCCATTCAAAATTTGCAATACTGGATGTGCAAGTCCACTTTTTAATCAAAATTGGCATTTCGACACTAAATGAAAGCTCTATTGGGGTGGAGCATTCATGGAGTGTTGACGGTATACCTTTGAAAAGTGTTAATTAACAGGCAAAGGATAAATATGTGTTACAACTAAGGAAAGGGAGTCAGCGATGGAAACAGAAGTCTTGCCAAAGCTACACTGTGTTGCAATTATAGTAACCTAATGACTCTATTCCCTTTAGTCCAACACACTGTGCTAGAGTTAGTTTTTTCCTACTGGAAAAATAAGTATTACAGTTTCTAGTGTTATAACGTGGTGTTGTGTTACTAGGAGCTTTATAAACATTACAGCACTTTATTTCATTTTGGATTGTACTTCTAAACAAAACTCTCCATGTTGGTTGGAGGCCCCTAGCAAGTATTAGTTGACAGTCATAGAGCACCAGATGTTACCAAAGCTTTGATTTTGATTTCAACAATTTGTTAATGCAGACTTTTGATGTTGCCAGTACTCCTGCTTTTTTCCAGCAAATTGAAAACATTTATGACTATTGGCACTTCAAAATAATGTGTGCAGTTACTGCTACAATTTGGTTTGAGCAAAGTACTGATTGGCATACTGGTCACTTTTCTAGGTTAAGAAACACTGTTTGCTTTTGGAAAACCTATAAGCATTAGTCTTCCCTTCCGCAAGGGTAAAGTTTTGTTTTCCAGTTTGAAGTGAAGTTGATTAATGCAGGTTAAATACCACACATTCTAATCTGTAAAGCCATTACACAAAAGTTTGCAACTGAAGGAAGTAATCTTTGGTTCCGCCTTGAGTAAATTACAGAGTTTATCACAATGTCTGTCTTTAAGCAATTAAATACTAGAAACTTATTCCAAGTTTGTCACCTGCATGAGTCTTTTACAGCCGAGAAAGGATAGGAGGAATTTTCTACCAAAAATCTTTTCCTTCTTCAGTTTTTCCATACTGAGACAGTCCAAGAGCTTGGACAATGCTCTTAATTTCTGTGACTATGAATGGAAATACGAGCTGTGTTTGCCAGTGATTGTAGGAGTGATTCCACAACTCAGTGGTTCCTTCCAGAAACTTATTCAAAATTAATTTTATTTGTTTTACATATATGAAAGGGGCAAATGGAGACAGTCCTAGAACATCTGCAAGGAAAACTAGAATTAAAAAAAAAGGGAAAGTAAGTGTCCAGGGAAGTATAGTAAATAGAGAATCAGTATAGTTACAAAGGAGGTATGCAACACCAGCAGTACTGGAAAGTGAGGTTTACAACTTTCCAAAGGAAGGAAGACAAATGAGCTGGAGAGGCTCTGTTTCAAGAAAAAGATCAGCCGAACCATTTGCTTAAACATAAGGGTCAGCTTTGTGACCTTGCTAGAAGGATATTTATGTTTACTGCTCAGGTCTATACTGGACAGAGCAAAGTGGTAGCACATGAAGGACTCAGCCCCTCTCAAGCTGCATCACATAGCAGCACAGACCCAAGTGACAAAATCCTTTTGCCTGTCTCTTTCCGAGCCCTTCCACCCACATTTGTGTCTATCACTTCTCAGCGTTTCCACTTTGCGATTAGCAACTCCTTCTTCCACTTTACTGTCTGTTATTTATTGAAAGCACCAGAGAAAATAGCCTGGTGTAAGCCAGTTTTTGCTTATACCATCACTTAATTTACTTTTCCTTACTTATTCTAGAGGTAGTGTCAAGCATCTGCAGGATATAAGATATATTTGCAGCTTTAGCACAAACGGCTGAAAAGGATAAATGAAAGTATACCATCAAATCAAGTTGTGACGTACTGACCTGCACTACCTTACCAGAAAAAAAAAGATTCTTCTCTCTGCAGAGTATTCACATTTATGTGCATTGATTCTAAAATTTCTCTCCAGCTCTCCAAAGACATGGTTCTGTGTGTTTATTTTATGCTTATGTAGAACTACATTATAAAGTATTGAAGCTGCAAAGACAAGAACTTGAAAATTAGGAAAGTCATAATTTGTTACACACAACACTTTAAATCTACTGCTGTCCCTTGTGCACGTGGTATGACCACATTTAATGCCATGCCACATATTATTTTTCCGAAAGGAGGCCTATTTCATCTAACATGCTTGATAATGATCAGGATATTCCCTCAGGAAGTGGTTTAATATTTTTGTGAAATTATTATTCAGTCTTTTCAGTCCATCACTGAAGAACCTTGGAGCTTGTGACCGATCATTTAATATCCAATATTACATTATGCATTTCACAGCTGGAGAAAGAGACAAAGTCTTTCAGGGATAACATATGGGCTTGGTGGTAAACGGAGGGTTATAATTTAGCATCACTTGACTGCCACACATGTGTTCTGACATGATACGTTTCTTCCAAATGTGATCACAGAATCAGAATCACAGATTGATGGGGGTTGGAAGGGATCTCGTGATCATCTAGTCCAATCCCACTGTTAAAGTAGGTTTGCCTAGAGCAGGCTGCACAGGTGGGTTTTGAATATCTCCAGAGAAGGAGATTCCACAACCTCTCTGGGCAGCCTGTGCCAGTGCTCTGTCACCCTCACAGTAAAGAAGTCCTTCTTCATGTTCAGGTGGAATGAACTTTGTTCCAGGTTTTATCCATTGCCCCTTGTCCTGTTGCTGGGCACCACTGCAAAGACTCGGGCTCCATCCTCTTGACACCCGCCCTTTAGATATTGATCAGCATTGATCATATCCCGTCTCAGTCTTCTTTTCTCCAGGCTACACAGACCCAGGTCTCTCAGCCTTTCCTCATAAGAGAGATGTTCCAGCCCCCTCATCATATTTGTAGCCCTCCGTCAGACTCTTTCCAGGCGTTCCCTGTCTCTCTTGAACTGGGGAGCCCAGAACTGGACACAGTACTCCAGATGTGGCCTCACCTTGACCTGCTGACCACACTCTTAATGCACCCCAGGGTACCATTCGACCTCTTGGCCGCAAGGGCATATTGCTGTCTCATGGTTAACATGTTGTCCACCAGCACTCCCAGGTCCTTCTCTGCAGAGCTGCTCTCCAGCAGGTCAACCCCCAACCTGTACTGGGATGTGGGCTTGTTCCTCTCCAGGTGCAGGACCCCACACTTGCCCTTGCTGAACTTCATCGGGTTCCTCTCTGCCCAGCTCTCC
>VZSC01008724.1:0-16213 GCA_013398225.1 Steatornis caripensis
GATGCTCTGCACCTCCGCCCAGCGCAGCCCCGGCCACCGACACATCCCCTGCACCTACGACCCGGTGACACAAAGCCAAGCCATTCCAGCTCGCACCCTCCTCCCTACGACAGCAGCCTGGCTTCAGCGCACCCTTCCTCCCCAAAACCAAGCCTCGCGGAGAGCGAACGCGCATTGCAACACGAGGCCCTGCCGCTACACGAGAGCCATGAGGATGCTAAAACATTAAATAAACTGTGGCCCGCAGCAAAATTACGCATCATTTTTGATCGTCTGGACTGTCTCCAAGATGCTAATCAGCCCCAGATTAAGTCATCAACCAAACTGATGAGCAATCACATTTTGTCAGTACAGCTGGACATCATTACTTGGGAGCTGATCTTTCACCGGGGAGGGAAGGCGGCTTCTTGCCATTGATCAAACTGGAACAGAGGAAAGCAGGAGGACTACACTGGACGTGCACTGAGTTGCCGCAGTCCTTACGCACCAGTGGCCCCAGCTCTCCGCCCTACGTGTGCTCACCAAAATTGCCTCTTACCAGCCCGATGCAACAGCCCTTTGCCAGGCCCTCGCCGCCGTGCCGGTCCCGACCCGCCGGCACAGCAAGGTCTCAAAGCAAGCACGTGTTGAAGTGTTTTACTGAATTACTACACACGTCAAGAGGCAGATATGTTTTCCACAGAGAAACATCAGCCTGTGGAAGTGCTTTAACTTGGCAATCGCAGATATTATTAATAATTATGCGGGACAATAATTAACAGAAACCCGCTAATGGTGACGTACGAAGAAAATCTAATCCCAAGTTCATTTGTCGAGAATTTGTTAATGGGAACAGATTCAAGGCTCCTTCGCAATGTAACCCCGCTGGGTTCGCAGAGTTCTGAGATCAGAGCTTTTCTCCAAGAGTTAAAACCTGCCCAGTAAATAATTTAAAACCGGAGGAGAAGCAGTCTAGATGTCTAATAAGGAGATATAAAATACGTCTGGAAGAGTCGGTCCAACATACTCATCCTGAATTTCTTGCCCTAAAAATAATGAAATACAAAAAAAATATAGGAGTGCTGGCAATAGTAATTAAGAGAAGGATTTCTTCACATATTTTAATGCAGCTTAAGAGGAAATGGGAGTTGCTACCGGTGAATTCACTCTTTTTACAGATCTTAGACATCGATAACACGGCACCACGTCTCCAAACAATTCCTTCCCTGTGGTTTTCCCATCTGCGTCAATTTTTCCGCGGCCAACGCACCCTGCACTTTATTAGGCCATCTTGAGATACGAGAGGGTTCTACTCTTCCAGCCCTCCCCGGTGCCAGCGCACATCTGGCTGCCACACGGGAGCCAATGCTCAGCTGCCCCGCGTCCTCCCTCTGTAACACATCGATAGATTGCAAGCGATGATCTTAACGGAAAGGCTACGAGGTGAGAACAGAATTCACCACGTCCAGCTGAAACTCTCCGGCGCGCTACAGATGTGACTGCAATGCCCGAGCGAAAGCTCCTCTGGTAACTTTACATCCAAGGAGGAGTTTCTCCTCCCAGCAAGCGAGAGCGCCCGCCTGACACAGAGCAGAAATTGTTCTGCTGCTATAGCTGAACCTGGGCCGGGCGCCTTCCTCAGACCTCGTTACCTGTAACGAACAGGCCATTTCTAATCCCTACATTTCCCTCCCACTGCATTTGCAATGTCGTTATCGGCTTCCAGACGCAGATACAAAATTATATATAAATACGAGCACGTGAATCAAAATAAAGCCCTACAAAAGACACCAGCTACACCAAACAAACCCTCCTCCCGCCTTTCACGTGTGCTTTTACTTAAACAAGAGATAACATCCTCTTACAGGCCAACAAATTTATCCCTTTTTGCCATTAATCTTGTAAGCAAAGCGGCCATACGGAGCGCTCGCTGCAATGTCAGCATCCCAAGCTTCTACAGCAACCCAAGAAATCGCCAAAATAAGAGAAAATATTCCAGCGCATCCCCAGCTTGCTGAGGCCACGTGTCGAAAGGGCTTGGACCACGCGATATCCGAGCTCTCACCCAACCTCTACCGCTCTCCCCTGCTGCAAGCGGCCTGTTCCTATTCAATAATCTCACAAAACCCATTTTCAGCCCAGCCTGGCTCCTCCTTTTCCTCCCACCTGCTCCGTGGCAGAGCACGGCATCTCCGCGGCCACACGTGTTGGGCAGAAACAGTCAAATCCTGCGTCCTGCGCCCAGGAGAGGTTTGGCTCCGCTGGGAGCTCCGAGATGATGGGTTGCCTGGATGCGCACACCGGCAAAGGCAACCGGAGCCCATGCAGACGCACAGGGAAGGGGGACGATGGCATTTAAGTCACAGCAAAGCCAGTTTCAGCCCAAGAAGACAACTGCCTGCAGCTTCTTCTCCACTCATTCCTCTCAAAAAAAAATAGAAAGAAAGAAAGAAAGAAACAAAGAGAGAGAGAGAAGAAACTCTCCACTTCAGAGCAGGTGAGCAAGGGGATGGCGAAACAAGAACGCAAGCTCAGACGCTTCTTAATAAAACGCTGGGAGTCAGGCGGCAAAGCTGCGTTGTGTTAAAATTCTAGACTAATTTGAAGTCTTGTTCCTTCGTGCAAAAGCTGGAAACACGGCCAAGCGAACGGAGGAGGGAAAAAATAATAACCAGGCCAATTGTATATTTCTCCTAGAAATTCCATGTCAGAGCGTACCTCGCGACTCGCGCTCGAGGGCTCCAATTTCAATAAATCAACACGGCGCGCGGGGTAACAGTAGCACAAGTCTTTCTCTCTTTCCATAATACACCCAGGTAAAATCACCGTGAAGCGAAGAACAAAATGCCCATTCTTTCTGGTGCTTGGCAAAGGGACAAATTACTTTCTGCACCTCTCTGTGTTGAAGGAGTAGTTATTAAATACAGCCTAAGCTGCCTTTCCAGCTGTACTTAAATCAAGGACAAAATAAAGCAAACGCGACTGTCCACAAGAAATTCAGAGAGCAAAAGAGCAACGTGAGGATGAGGCCACCCCCACGCACGTCTCTGCCTACCCAGGCATTTAAATAATCCCGATTTGCGATGCAGAGCAAAGCCATACAGCTCCGGCGCACAGAGCCACTGCCCGCAACTGCACGGACCTGTGCAACGTGCCACAATTTTCGCCAATAATTTACGGATTATTCCAACCGTCTAAGGCCAGTCCTGAGCATCGCGCTGCCAAGAGCGAGCAAACGAGAAGGTGAAAGTCAGCGCAGAGCTGTCCCGTTCGCTCATCCTAAATGCGTTTGCGCGAAAAAAGTATGGTATTTTCGTTTGGACAGCAGTTTGTTCATGTCTGCGATCCGGTTATCCTGAATGCCATGGAAATACCGAGGGAGTGAGAGATCCGAGCAGAAAGCCTAATAAAGACAGGGCATAAGTTAAGGGAGGAAAGGAGCACAAAAGCAGCGACGTGGCTAAAACGCTGTATTAAATCAACGCTGTATTAAATCAACGCTGTATTAAATCAACGCTATATTAAATCAATGCCATCGGCCAGGACAGGAGTCTCACCGTCCCTTGGTCCCCATGCCTACACCGCCTCCTTTGTAATGACATTTCATGCCACTTCTGCTACGAATCATTTTACATTTCCTTTATAATCCCTCGCCTTTGCGAGGCAGAACTTGGTGACCGGACAGCACTAGGAGCTGAGTCGCGACGCAGGCGGTATCTCGGAGGACGGAGGGCAGCGCCCCAAGCTCCCGCCAGCTGCCGGGAGGGAAGAGCCGGGGTTTGTAGCTGGCCAGTTCTTTTCTAACTCAGTGCCAAGAAGGGGATAGAGCTGGTGGGAGCACAAAATGTCTATACAGACATTTAAAACACCAGATTTCTCTTTTTCGTCCCACCCGAAATTTGAATTTTCCCTAAGTCTCTTGGCGCACGGGCTTTTGGAAGGAACAAAAAACCCTCCTCACCCAGAGAAACGTGGCTTATTACAACCATAACGTGAACGTGCAAGCGGTCAGCGGGTCCAAGCCCCTGAACCACCACCTCTGGAAAGCTCTCCTGAAAGCCACGCGCCAGTGGAAGACATCCCACAGCCAGTGACCCTGCGTGCTGCAGAAACCCAGCAGCGAAAAGCCAAGACCTTGGGATCAGACTCTGCCACGAAATGCGCAGTCAAATAAAACAAAGCCACAGGCTCGTCCTTTTGGGGGGGCACCAGAAAGCAGTGTGCCGCGCACAGGTAATTTGGATTTTCGATTACATTCTTCAGCGTTTCTGCACAGAGGCAAAATTTCCCCGAACAACCCCTCAACTATTTGTTGTTATTAAATTACATCTTTAGCTTGCCACATAAAACACCTTTGAGACTTTGTGCCTTCCATAAAATATTTAAAAAGTAAGCTTCTCGCCCACACAAGCAGCTCGGTGCGTTACAAGTATGCGCCAACCCAAAAAGAAAAGAGTTGCTAGAACCTACGTACTCGTGATTAACACGTTTCCAAGTCGATGATACTAATTAAAACAAAATTTACAAATAAGTAAGCCAGGAAGCAAAACTCCTTAACAGCCCTTGCTGTTAAAACATCTATAGTTCACCACGGCCAGCAATTTCCTCCTATATTAAGGGGAAAAAATAGTTATGAACTGCTAACCATTGCTTCACGTTAAGCTAGCACCCACGGTTAACAACCTCTCCTTCGCAGGGATCAGGAACAAACTAGCAAACGTGGGAAGCGCGGCCGACTCCGGAAAGCGCCGGGAGACCCTCCGGGTCAGAGGGACCGGAGACTCCGCAGCATCTCTCTTGCCGGAGGAAATGCTACAGAAAAACGCGGCCAGGGATAATTTTAATCAGCCTTATAAACTGGGCCCACTTCAGTTCAATAATGATGACGCTTTACAATCTGTCATCATCTTTTAGCAGATGCGCCCGGGCTGTGAACGCAGCCGAGCTTACGTCACCCCAGCCCCTCTCCCTCGTCCCCCCGACAATCCCTCCCCTCCACGCTGAACCGTTTGTTCCACTTCCTCGCCTCCCTGCCAGCATATGTATCAGAACTACCCAAATAATTTTCTCCATATAAACATTACTGTGGTTGATCTTATAGAACTTAATTATCTGAAGGCAATCCCATGTGAATAAAGAAATAAACCAGAATTTTCCAGTTAAAAAATAATACACACACACACCCCCCCCCGACAGTCTTATCCCAGAGCAGAAGTTCTCAATATGTAGCGCACATGAAACTCATTTCTGAGGTTCGCTACCGACAAAGCGATGGATGCTGTACGAACACGTTCTTCTGCTGAGGGAGCGCCCAGCCAGCCGGGCTTCGGCCCACTGCCGCAGCCTTCGTGCACGCGCACAACCAGTTACGACGCCCAAGCCCGGCAGCGTCATGTGCAAAGCCGATATTCCCATACACAAATACGTATTTAAAACCTGACCAGGCATCTGCCTTGACCCCGTGGACCAAAGCACAGGAGTGTCCCGCAGTTGCACGCACGCTTGCTCACATCTTTTTGGACGTGTGTATCTCCGCCAGATGCTATAACGCGTACCTGGAACAGGCAGAGCAACGACCCAGTCCTGCGTTTGTTCTAAACCGCTAAAGGCTGAAGTGATTCTACAAAAACTTCTCATCCAGCACTACATCTTGACTTAAAAAGGAGCGAACTCCAAAAACGTGATTCCAACACCGCATTCGCCTGCAGCACATCTAAACGCCCTGCTGCTCCCTAAGCCAACGCAACTGGGCGGCAAGAAGGAAAAGCCGTGCGCAGAACCACCCGTCTGCAAGCCCGCGTTTCACGGGATGCAAAGGAAAACACCGCCACGTTTCGGCGGAGTAGGCCAAGAGATTTGAACGTAAATAAATTTCTCGATTCTTCCCCGTGAGGACAGAGACGGCAGCACGCCACAGGCACAGCGCTCACGCGGTAGATATAATTACCATCCTTCTTCCTTACTTAGAGAAAGCACGTCTTCGGCAACCGAGGAAACTGATCCCAGCTACCAAAGAGGTTTGTGGAGGTTCCGGAGAATGGAAGTTAAGTCCCTGCAAAGGGAACTCAAGGGCAGCCTGGTTATAAAATTCAGATTCGTATGGGTTTGTTTGCAGCGCTTTGGTTTCCACAGCCAGCAAATACTTTGAGAGAATCTCATTAGAATTTCACTGTCCTCCTCTTGTAAGCTTTGAGGCAAAAAGCAAAGAGCAACTGACTTGAAGACTTAGATGAATTAATAAAGAAAGATAAACAAGCCCAGGAAAGAGGAGGAGTGGGGGTGAATCGGCGCCTGAAGGGCTCCTTTCCCAGGCTCCCCGGATCGGTCTCAAAGAAGCCAACAGGAAAGTGAAAATTACCCTTTTGTTCCTATTCTGGTTACGTTTAAAGAGGATTCTTAAATTATCAGGAACCACTCCGTGCAGGCAGCGCCAGGAGGTGTCAGCTTGCTGCAAGGAGACCGGGAGCCTTTCGCAGGTACGTGCCTACGGCGGCCGCCGCTTTCCTCAATGCGTCAATGTTTTCTGCGCGCCCCAGCGTCGTGCCTGCTGCGAGTGGCACGGCGTGTTGTTGGAAGGAACCGGATCCTCCCCCACCGCCTCCTGCCCTGGAACGGCTTTAACGAGGAGTGTGGTTCCCGGTGGATATGGAAAAACTAACACCAGCAGCGGCTGCTGGTGGGAGGAAAACAGATTCCTTGGAAAAAAAATTATCGGGCGGCTATAAGGAGATACGAGGGGCTTTGTATGCAGCCCGGGGTGAAGACCCACACGTACCACCGCCCCATCTTCTGCAACCGCACCAGCACAATTCACGCGACGCAACCGCGTCACCACGATCTGCGAATCTGTGTGCTGCTGGAAACTCCTACTGTTACCCACCTCTGTGACCGTCCACAGCACTCCACCGGCAGCCGGCGTGCCGGTAACAGCGTTTCTTCCTCAAAACGGAGTATTTCAAAATAAACTTGCTGCCCCAACAAACAGCCCATTCGTAATAGCAAATGGACAAGACTCCAGAGGTGGGATGGAGTTGAGAAACGTCCTGTGTTTCCTAGCACTTTCTGAATGAAACATTTCGTAATTGCCTCAGGACAGGCACGGCTATTTGCTGCCTTGTTTGTGAATGTGTCGTGCCTGGAGCAGAAAAGAAAATTTTGGGAGGGGAGATAATGAAATACACAAGTCAACAAGAGAAATACCTGGCTGCGGGCTTGGCTGCCTGGAGATATCTCAAACGCCTTCTAACTCCGGTTTTGCAGTGGACTAGACTCAACCCAAAAGAGTTTCTTATTCGATTGCCAAGGGTCAGGGGAAGACGACAATAAACATACTGCTCGATGTCAGAGGGGAAAGGGGCTCCAGAGCTCGCAGGAGAGCCGGCAGAACCCGCAAACCACTGTACGAGGGAGTCCTCTCTGGGGCTGAGCCCTTGGCGGGAAAGGGGACGAAGAGATGGCGTCCACCATCCCGATGAAGTCGTGCACATGGCGGTCTGAGGGCAGATACTCCAGCAGGAATAAACGTACCAGTGCACACTCATTCCTGCTTTCAACCGGCAAGTTGGTGATTATTCACCGTTCAAAGGGAAGAGGGGAAAAGCTGCCCAGAGACATGCTGGACCATGCAGTGTTCGCAACGAGGAGACAAAAACCCAAACGCAAGTATAGCCAAATCTTCCTGCGAGGTTGTCCTGAACGTTTTGCCAGCAGCGGTCGGGCGGCCTGTTTGAGACAGGAGAGATTAGGACAGTTCCCCTCATTAGCACCGTGCTGGGTGCCAGGAGAAGAGGACCTGTGGCTCTGCAGGTTTGAGAACCCTCTTGCAGAGGACACCACGATAACGTGAACCCCAGCCAGTCTTCAAGGACCTCCAGAGCTGGAGGACCTCCGGAGAGCAACGACCTCCATTCTGGCTGGACTAGGGAAGAAGAGAGATGGACACCCAGCCTAGAAGAAGAGGAGATGGAACCGAAAGGGCAGGGAAGCCAGCTGGAAGAGCTCTGGCCCAGTAGGAAGAGCAGGCAGATAGGGTGGATGTCGCAAGAAGCACTGCTATATTTTAAGTCTGGCTGCAGGGGAATGAAGAGGCTGTAAGAGACTCCTGTTTGGTCTGAGCAAGGTCTGTACGACATGGTTGAGTGGGATAGTACAAGAGGGGCACCGTGAGCGGGCTGGGAGAGCAATGGGAAGCACGGGAGGTGGTCTGGCCCGAGCCAAGGGGAGCAGGAGGTAACCTGGTCCTGGGTATTAGGCCAGGCGGTCAGAATGGGGTCCACAGGTGAGCAGACATGGCAGAGTGGGACGGGGGAGCAGACCCAGCTCTAGGAGAAGGAACCGAGGACCAAGAAAGCAGAGGGCTTCCCAAAGCCAGCTGGATGGAGATCAGAGACGAGGCAGGCCTCAATGGCAGTCCAGTTCCTCTGGTGCAAATCTCCCACCTCATGGATGTGATCCAGGTCCTGCGGAGCTAATGAAGCAATAACTTTTTCCAAAAACAAGAAACGTCGAGAACACCGGTGTTGAGGGCTGCTGGAGAGCAAGGCGAAAGGCAACCGCCTGCACAGAACGGCAGCTCCTCCGTAAGGTTTGCTTTGTCCGACAGCAATATCTGCATTTCATCTCTCACAACTTCTCCGTAAAAAAAAAAAAAACCAACAAAAAAAACCCCCACAATGTCAAAGTCTAAATATAAAAACCCACCGAGCAATCTGGGCTTAAACACCCCCGAAATGCCCACGCACCCAGCCTCCCGCTGCAGCGACTCGGGAGTCCCAAGCAAGAGGATTCTGCTCCTCATTTCAAAAGGTTTGCAACCTTTCCTTCTCCTTCGGTTACACTGCACAGCAGCCAGCCCTCGCCGTACGGTAGGGTATCTGCTGCTTAAATGGAAATCAGTAACTGCTGAATAGGGGGAGGAACTATGGAAAGAAATTCAGAATAACTGTGATTAATAAAAGGTGTACGAATACAAACGACATCTCCATAGGTGTTCGTAAGAAGAAACTAAACAACTAAATTGTAAGTATGTTACACTAATGTATTGCCTTATTAATGCATTATTGCTATTAAAGCAATATGAACCTATTAACTTATTACGGAGGAAATACTAGCTTATTATGGAGGAAAAAGGCAAGACTGCCATACATCGGTGAGAACACTCCTCCCTATGAGACAGCTCTGCTCCCCGCTCCCGAAGGAGCCCTTCTCCCACCACGGTGGGAGCGAGCAACCCACCCCCACACACACCGGCACCCCGAGAAACCACGCTGCGATCCAGCACGGAACATCGGGGACAGTGGGGGAAACGAGAGTGCCGGGGCACCAAATCTGCAACAGATAGGGACTGCTGATGAATGCTGGTTTAATCCATGAATTTTAGGGTCTTTATGGTGAGAAAAATACGTTGCACGGTATTTTGCACTCAGGACAAACCCTGAGGCCGTTCCACGGCGTGGTAACAGCACGCGGCAGCGATGCGTGCGGTGAAGCTCTCTGAGTGCAGGCGCAGGAGGAAAAGCAGGACGAGAGGAGAGGCTGGAGCGAGGGAGGAGGAGGAGAAGGATTTGGGGAGCCCTTGGGGCCGGGGGGGGTCGGTGTTCCCGCAGAGGGCAGCACCGCCCCGGCACAGCCAGCCAGGCTCCAGGCTCCGTGGTTTCGCAGCTCGAAACAATGCGTTAGGTGGGCAAGATCCGTCATACCCTGGCAGCAATTCTGAATGAAATAAACTACAGCAAAACATAGCAAAACCCCGCTAAGATGGAAAAAAAAAAAAACAACCCACACATTATTCCCCCCACGGAACACCGAGAAGCAAGTTCAAGATTGCGATCACACTCCTTGGCATAAAATTCATTTAGAGTGAAATTAAGCAAACGACGGAAGGGTACAGCTCTGCGTGGATGGCACTGGCGTCAGGCGGGTTTCTGATGTTTCAAGGGGGGCTCAGCTGCGACCCCCGACACTTCAGACGAGGACGCAGACGCAAGCAGAGATACCCAAAACCCGAACACCCCATGGGACTTGTTCCTCGCAGCGGAGAGGACAGCGCGCAATGCACGGGACCTACCGGTTCGTATTGAATTAAAAAATACCAGACAACTATTGTATGTGACATTGCACCAAAGAGCATTTTTTTAATATCCCTGGTGTAAAATTGTTAACCCTAAATTTTAGGCTGAAATCATCACAGTGGTGTTAACTTTGAATTCTAAAAATGCCATCTTAAGATTTTTTTTTTTGTTTTCATTTTTCATAAAAACTTCCTGCTACGTTTTACTCGGGGAATTCTTCAGATTAAGCAGGAACTTGCAAAAAGTGAGACTTATACACGCCCACGAGCAAAACACAGACACCAGTGCACAAGCCGGGATAACTCGCTTGCCGGCAAACCCCTCGTCGTCAGGGAAAGGGTTAATTCTAGCAACGTTGGAGCTTTATTGTGTGCACAGCCAGAATTAGCTTACACTACAAAATGAAACACCGTGAAACCTGTACTGCATTAAGGTTGGTGGAACTACATAATAATTTATGAACTGGACTATGGTTTACACCACAGACAAACAATCGCGAAGCAGGAGGTCTTAGGAAGCCGAAGGTTAAAGGTGATTGCATATTACCTGAACTTCCCTTCAATAACTCAACACATGACTATTAGCCTGGTTTATCTGGCTCTATTAAGAAGAGCCGATGAAAACTTTTAATCTGCTTCCAAATGGCTCCGGGCACTGGGTAGATATTAGCTTGTTTTGTTGGGAGCATTGAAATAAAACAAAATCTGGGGAGCCCCGATCCCCGGCCCTCATTAGGACTTTAAGAGCCACGTCCTCGCAGCGGACGCCTCGCTAAGGGCGATACAGCCCCTGCCCGCGCCTCTGCCCCTGCGCAGGCAGCGCTTCGCGGAGCACACGCGGCACGCGCCGGCCCACAGACGCATCCGCGCTCCAGGGCGAACCAAGCAAAATCGGTATTCGGCACCAGGAGCCTTTCTGTTCTGTCACAGGTTTAATTGCCCCGTCGGTTTATTATGCTTACAGATGTTATTGCAAGTGCTTTCCCTCCTTAAGTTACCTGTCCTGCCACCGGCCATCTCTGATGGCACACCGCGCCCCGAGGAGCCCTTGGTAAGGTGCTCCTGGAAGGAAACCTCAATCCTAAATTACCACCAACTTACTACAAGTGACAAATCACCTTGCACCCTAAATCGGGATGACCAACTTCCACGTGCTCCGCGATGCCCTTACCGCTGCCCGAACGCCAGCTCTGCTCCGAGCGGCACTTGCTCTAACGAACCCCAAGAGCTGCCCCCGCACGCCGCCCCTGCTCACCGAGCGTCCCGCGCCGCACGCCGCTCCCAGGGCTGCCCCTCGTCCCCCTTCTCCACCGCTCCTGGGACACAGGAAGGCGGCACGGAACACGGAGCAAACTCAACACGCTTTGCCCCAGACCAGCACGACTTTGGCTGACAATAAAGAACGACCTTACGGTCACGCCAACAAAGTTTCCGAAAATAATCCTCTCATGGGTTTTATGTGATAGCAGCTGCAGGCATTTCAAAGCACTGGCATTAACAAGGGGGTTTCCCCCTGCTCCTTTTCAGCTTGGCAATACTACAATTAAACACCAGGTTTCATTTCTTGAGTAAAAGCTGTGTTAGATGGCCACGGCTTTATGATTTTGCGCGTTCGTTTTACTACAGCGCCCACAGGGTTGAAACAAACACACGGCCCTGCCCCAAAGCATTTACACTCTTCATTAAGGTAGCGGCTCCCCATAGCTCCAGCCCCAACCAACGACTGCTGTTTCTCTTACAGGGACGCATCCAAGAGGCAGTGGAGTCCCTTAAAGGGTCTCATCCCGTTCTGCAGGCTGTGAGCCAGGGACTGGAAACCTCTGGCATACGCTGCTCCCGGGACACGCCGGTGGCAGGAGCCCTGGAAGGACCCCGGCGCTGCAGCCGTCCCTCGCTGTCTCACCTGCAGGGACCGCGGCAGCGCAGCACAGGCACGCTGCACCTGCAGCCAGCATGTGCTTCCTGCAGCAGAGCCTACTGCAATGAATTCCCTGAGTCAAACGCGCTGCGGCTCCAAAAGCATCTCCACACAGCACCGCTGCACCCGCCCCGGGCTTCTGCCACGAAGGGCTGGCTGGGGAAATGAGATGGTGCCGCGCGTTTGCTGCAAAACTGAGTGGGGTGGGAAGACGCAGGCAGGCGTGCGTTATGGTGGGCCCGTTTGTCACCTCTGTGCAGCACAGCGAGGCCAGGTTCGCAGACCTGCGAGGTGTTTCCGATGATCTTTAAGGTGGGCAGCATTGTACTGGAGGCTGGAGACAAGGAACGATCTGGAGAATCGACCTGAGTGGCGAGCGTCAGCCTGGGGAGAAGGGAAAGGGATCTCACACACTCGTAACTCGGGCTTCACGTGGCCATCCGTCAACCCTACGGCCTTGTCTTACCCAAAAGCCGTCTACACTTCTCGTTTCTCCAGAAGCTGCAGCAATGCCTGCCTCTCCTCCGGCAGCACAGCCACTTCAGTCAGCACGTTTTAAACAGCACTCGCCGCCGCTCTCCGATGCACCCCATCTCCCTGCTCTGGGACATCGCAGTGCATCGCTTTTAAACAAACAAGGATGGAATTAACCCAATGCATCACCATGCCCCGTAGCTCCCGCTACTTCGTGTGCGTGTATTAAAAGAAAATAAATAGAGCTAAATTGGGAATTCTGGAAACGGATTATTTCTTTATTTGCACTGCAAGCAAAGTCAGAGGCACCTACTGCCTTGAAGCCTCTACAAACCGAAGCAACTGTTTAAGAAGAACAAATTTGGGATGTTTAAGTAACTTCTAACAGAAATAAACAGCGTGGGTCCAAAGCAGAGTGAAAACATTGAGCAATCACCAAAATCTGTCAAATCAAACGTAACAAACGACAGGCCTTCAAGATAGTGACTGCACATTCTCAGGGTTGCTTGGGCTACACTTCAGCTCGGCAGATTATTTACCTTTCCAGCCAAATCCATCATCCCCCTGACATTCCCAGCAAACACAAACAAGGAGACCCGGCTTTGTTGGTGAGTTTTAGGGAGAGCAATAACAAACCCGGCTCGCCTCAGAGGGAGATGGACAAGTCTGCGCTTTACCTGCTCCGGTCCCGCGCTGGTAGCCCCTCCGCACGTGACACTTCCCAAATAGCTCCGGAAAACAGGAATCAAGACACGAGGACAAAATCCTCTGTTAGCCTCCGGTCGCACCTGACATAACACAGCCTTTCCTTGTCCCCAGGACAGTAAATACCCTTTGATCACGGCAGTTTCCCCAGCGGGACAGACACCTGCCAGCGCCCGGGGCCTCGGCGCCCCAGCGAGCAGGGGGAGATGCGGGATGGAACCACTGGCAAACGCTCTGGGCTCTCCAATTCCCAGGAGCTTTTCCAGGACAGGATGGCACAGACAGGGCAGAAACAGCAGGAGAAGGGAGTTATTTTCTTCATCCCCCTTTGCTCAGTGTGGCCGAGCACAGCCCCCTGCCCCACCCCAGACAGAAGAGGTACGGCACTAACATCACCTTCCTGTTCAACCCGTGGGACGCCAACTAAATTTGCATTAACCCACGCTACCAGTTAGCACGAGTCCGGTCTTAATTTTAGTTGCTTGGTTTCCAGGCAAGGAAGATGAGGACAAGGGGGTCAGCTGTCTGCAGGTCACCGCGGATGACCACAACGGTCCCAAGGATGTGCAGCTTCCACGGCTTGGGGGGTCCCCGGTCCCCTCCGCGCCCACCGCCGGCACCACCGAACCCCTCGGTGACCACAGAGGAGGTACTGGGGGATGGCAGACAGGAAAGCAACGCCGGGAAGGCTCAGAGCCCCCCATACTTCTAAGGGCGCAGACCACAGAAGCTCTAAAATACACCCCTTGGTGCTTAAAACAGACGTAAGCCCAAAGGGCACGTGTATTTTTAATTTAATAACTAGCCTCGCAGGTATAAACAAGGTGGAAAAGGCAAGGGAGGTCTTCAGCTGCTTTTCCTTACAAACAAGTCTGTAAGGCTCAAAACATCCCCTCGCCCCACGCTGTTGACAAAATATTATTTATATTTATTTGCGTGCGTGTGTGCATTGGAGCTCAGCGGAAGAGCGGAGGGTTTGGGGGGAGCAGCGGGCAGAGCATCGCATCCGAGAGCGGGCTGTCCACCAGCCCCACGCAGGGCGACGGAGACCGCCCTGCAAAAAGCACCCACGCTCCGGGCAGGGAGAGGAATCTCCTGGCAGGACGAGACGCCTGCAGCACGGATGCGCGCACGCCGCTGAGGCTGGCCCCAAACGCACAGGGCTCTAGAAAGCCATCACCTCAAACGAAAATGAGAACGAGCTCTTGGCTTCAAGGAGGGAATCACCCAGCACCCACCGAGGATCCTGCTAACTTGGGACAGAGGTGCTCAGGTACGGCAACGAGAGGCAGTGGGCAGGAATCCTAACAGAGATTAATATCCCGGGACTTTTGGGCCATGCTAATTTGTTTCATGTGGAAAAATCGGTTAAAGCAGCTTGAAGTGTTCAGAAGCACTTGGGCTCTTTCCTGATGATGCAAAAAATCCAGGTTTTTAAGCAAGAGAACAATCACGTTCCCTCGTCGTCCACCTGTGAGTTTCACAACAAAAATGGGAAACACACCAGTGATTAAAATAATGAATTCCGCTTCCAAAACACAGGGTAACCAAGGCGTAAGGGAGATGTATTCACAGCCAGGCAGGCACACGCTCCTCTGCCTGCTCCCCAAAAGCAGCACCGAGCCCGCTCCTGCCCCAGCCTCGACATCGAGGGTCTGACACCAAGTCCTGGTGCCTCCCTCGTACGCGTGGTCCTTCGTCTTGCGCTAAAATAATCAAGCGGTATTACATGGAGACTGCTGCCCACCAGACTGATGGGTATATTCCTAATTTTGCCCGTCTGTCTGTCTCCGCTTGTCCGCCTGCTCATCGTTCACCCCGCCAACCCTTTGCTCCCTACCTGAACAGCACTGGGCGCAACCGCATCTGAAACCCAAGCCGGGCCTCCGTGGCTCTTCTCCGCCCTAGGAACCTCAGGAAATAATATCCTCCCGCCGCAGATCGGAAACCCTGGCCATCCACCCGAAGGTCCGCTCCCGCCGCCGAGCCGCGCGTGGCGGAGGGTTTGCTGCGGCTTTTAGCTGCGGCCAAGAAAGAAACGCACACCGCAGCGCCCGAGGAGAGGAAGGAAAAAGAGGGGAAGGAGGAAAGGCGAGTCAGGGATTTCACACCTGGAATACGTTTAGGAAATGTAGTTAAAACAACTCCTGATCCCCGTTACTAAACTGATGCAGTAGTTTGAAAATCTCGCCTCTCTCGCCTCGCGCTTTCTCTCGCAGCCATTTTTCAAGGCAAAGCAGCGAAGAGCAGCACGAGCGCGGTCTGGGAGTGCTAAAGCAGCCAGGACGGATCCTGCCCAGGTGCTGGTGAACAGGCAGCTCCGGCAAGGCCATCTCAGCCCTTTGCTCCCATGCACTTGCAGCTGCAGCGAAAGGGAAACCACAGCGCAGATGGTGAAAAACAGAGAACATGGCAAGAGAGAGAAATAACACACGCGCGTACGTTCAGAACGGCTGCGGAGCAAGCCAACAGAGGAGGGAAGAAGCGAAGCGTGGGGCTGTGAATTATTAATTACATTGAAAAACAGAGGAAAAAGGAAAACAGCGTGGCAGAGCAAGCCAATACAGCGAGCTGAGGGTGCAAGAGTTAACATGTCAGAGAGCAGCGACCGAGCTCCGGGTGCCAGGCACAGCGTCAAGGAGAAGATGGGGAAACGGGTGCCTGGTGACCAGAGGAGAAAGGATCCTATTTTCCTTCCAACATCCCTAAAAGCAGAAACCAAACTGCCAGCAAAGGGTCGCAGAAAGCCATTCTCCCACAACGCCGGCAAATCTAGTAGCTTCGCTGCTGGTTTATACTGGGAGAAACGGGAGCAAGAGCGTGTGCTCAGCAGGAATAAAAGGACACGGGGATGCGGGGGCCGTCGAAGTAGCCCACGGTTTATCTACGAATGGATATTCCCGTCCCTTCCGCGGACTGACGCGTGGTCTCAGCGCCTGCGTTTCTGAGCGACGCCGCCAGCAGCACGTCTGGGCTTCACGGGAGGAGCAGCCCGCACACCCAGAACCTCAATACAGGGTTGTGGCAAGCAGAAAAGCAGAATCCACCAAAAAAAAAAAAAAAAAAAA
>VZSC01008724.1:16340-55997 GCA_013398225.1 Steatornis caripensis
AAAAAAAAAAAAAAAAAAAGGCAGAACCCTCTACCCCCCTTGTAAACTTTACAGACAGAAACAGGAACTGGAAGTTGACCGATTCGTGTTCGATTCTGGGGTTTTAAATCCTCCGGGACACAAACCCAGCCCCACCTCTCTCCTTTGAAGCCACGTGTAATCTTTAAGCAGGTAAGGAAATAAGAGCTCAATTAGAGCTACTGGAACTCCACAATTGTTTAGACATAATTGTCTAAATAAAATAAAGGGCTTAATTAGCAGTATCATCAAAATGAAAGGCATGTTTGAATAAACATGCTGCTGCTTCAGTCAAAAGCAATTACCGTTTCACTTGATAAGAGCAATCTCGGCTGGATGCAGATGTTTTTAATAATGCAAATATTTTTTCCTACTTGTAATAATTAAAACCACTATTTTTTTTCTTTTTAAGAACTTCTGCAAAGACTGGCGCGGAGAATAATCAATATCTCACATTCACCCCTCAAGATCAATATCGCCCCTGGTAAGGGGATTTTAGACGGCAAGTGAACTGTCCTCACATCCACTCCTATTCACGCTGAGGACTTAAAAGAAATATTTTTGCATCTCACTTCAGCGAAATAAATAAACCGGGCACCGCGAGACCACGCACCGCAGAGCCACGTCCCATTCCGTGGCCTTTAAATAGCAGTGGAGATGGAGCCTGTGCGTCTTAGTTTTGTTCATTCAGATGTGGAACTCTGTTTTTTTAACCTACTACACGTCAAGACCAAAAGGAAGCTCTTAAGTAAAATAAAAACAATAGTAAAATAAATTAAAATAAAAGCATATTCCAGCTCAGCCGTCCTCTCCATGTGGACTGCCAAAGGCTAGGACAGAGCTCTTCAGAGCAGACCTACCCAGAAATAACATAATAAATAACGAGGGAGACAGGCACTCTCTTAAATATCAACAAGCCTGATGCTATCTTGCTTAAGCGAGAGAAGGAAGTTACAGACCACAAATCACACAAATGTACGGTGAAAATTAAACGCGTTTTCCTGAATCCCGGAACTGGAGCTGTGGAAGTGCTCAACGTCAGATAAAACGGAAGAGTCAAATTAAGTAACTTCTCACCCGTTAAGATTCAGCCATCAAGAAGTTCCAGGAGACAGACGACGCTGGGCTCCTTACTGAAGTCTGAGAGCCAAGGGCATGATTTCCTGATTCTACACATTAACAAAAAATGAGTGGAATTTATGGGTACTTTTGAATTTAATGGAAGCAGGGTCTCCGAACTCTTCATTTCGTTCTTCGCACAGTGGGCTGGTGCGGCACGGCAAACCGGGGGCCAGTCCTAAAGCCCGCTGCCCTCCCGCCAGGCCAGGCTCTGCTCTTCGGAGCTTTGTGTTTGGTCTCAGAGCCAGCAGGTCACCACCCGGGACGGCGACCAGCCAGCCACTGCCCACCCCGCAACCTCCACGAGCCAGAAACGACCCCCCAGCATTCATTCAAAACTGGAAAAAAAAAAGATAACTACGAGTTCAAGACACCCAGGGGAAAGCCCAGGTACGGACAACGCGCGCTTCGCTGCCCGCAGCATCCTCTCCCCAGCCCTCAGTGCAGGGACCCGGGAAGCCACCTGGTCCCATCAGAGGTGCGTGCCCATGCGCGACATCTCTCCTGTCCCTGCCATTTCTTCTTTTTTTTTTTTTCACTCCGGTTAACGAAACTCCAGCGTCAAAACTCGAGCAGCGCAGGCATCCAAATGACAGCGTCCATCTGTCATCCCCACGCTAATACTGTGCGCCGCCCGGCTCTTGGAACTTAACGTCTGCAGTAATGAAGGAAACCGCTGGGAAAGCGTTCAAGAATTCCCTAATCGGCGTGTTAATGAATCCTGCTCTACAGAAGCGGCTCGCCCTGCAAACCAGGAACCACGTATTAAACAATGTCACTATCAGGCGTGAACAGAACCGAGCATCAAGGGAAACTTCCCGAAAGGAGCACATTAAAGTAGGAGCTGATTCGCAGCAGCGCAAGGCAAAGAGTGAAGAGACAAGCAGGTAACCCCCGTAAAAAGCCGTCCCTTCTGGCAGCATCGATGGGGACAGCCGGCAACAGCGGAGCGCATCAACATGTCAGGAGAATTTAAAGGAGCACGTTTCCCAATAGAGCCATACGATCACTAAAAGGAAACACATTGCTTTAATTCATAAATTGTGACGATTTCTTTAACGACTGTCCTGACATAGCGGATGAGGCCTGTGACCAAATATTGGAAGAGCGACCTCCCTGCTTTTCAAAGCTACGGACGCGAGCAAACCGACGTTTGCAGAAATAACGAAACGCACCTGTCCCTGGGACGTGACAACCAACAACTGCCACGGTCCTGACATTTTACCTGTCCTGCACGTACTGAACACGCCGTCAGAACCCGGGGCTCGTCGTTTTTAATAGCGATGGCCTCTCTTGCTTCTGGTAATACGTACGAACCTGAACTCCCGTTCTACAGGAACACTGCAGTGTTTCACGAGGCAAACACTTCTGAAATGCTGTTTACGCTCGATTTTATCAGTCCTATGTAATTAAGAAAAAAAAAAAAATCACCTGGCACATGGTGGGATAGGCGCAGCTGAGCAGCCCGAGCAGCGTAACCTCCGTGCACATGCAGCGGGCCCGAAAAACAGCAAAGCAGCGCAGCTACTCTCTGAAGTCAAATGGCAAAATGCCCACTTCGCACCGAATGCCAATGCAAAATAGTTGCTGATTCTTCCAGAGGTTTATTACTAGTGACGAAGCCCCCCCCGAGGTCTCTCCAAAGTCGTTTTTCTGCTCCCAGGCTCAGTGCAGCAGAAAACAACGGAGATTCTGCAGCTCAGACGACATGCTAAGACGAGTAACAGGGAGCTGAAGAAGAACGGTGCTCGCAACAGGCTCTGACAAACAATTCCAATTACACAATCCCCTCTTCGAAAAGCCGTATTTTTGCCTAATGTGAAGCGACTGTGGAAAACTCTTGTGACCATGAACAAGCACAATGGCTGACCGGGCTGCGGGCAGGCTGGATGCCTGCAGCCGCCCCGGCAATAAGCTGCCGGGCCGTCCGCCTGCTCTGCTCACCTTCGGCTTTGCTAGGAAGAAAAGGTCCCCACTGCACCAGCGTGTACTCATGTCTTTGATGTGCAGCTACCTGTGCTTACTCGTCCCGTTTCCCCTCTCTACAAGGTACCTCTGTGCTGCCCTGAGTTTGTACGAGTTGCCTGGAACGAGCTGAGGTTGGTGCAGGGAGCAAACTGAAGAACGCTGCATTTAGACCAGCGACTTTCAGCTAAAAACATTTCCTTTAAAAGACGGTAAATAAACCACGCAAGATCATTTCTGAGGAACGGACCTTCGGAGGGTCCAACGCGGGGCTCCCTGGTGCTGCGCGTCTCCCACTCCCGTTCCCTGGCCGTCCATCTCACCTCTTGCACGTAAGGGAGAACGGGGCTCCCAAAGCCAATTCCCCACCGCAGGAAGACCTCTGGTTACTGGAATCGACCTCGGGAGCACCGCGGCTATGGAGCAACCTGGTGTGTTGGCCGCATCAGACAAAACACTGTTTCAAATCAAGGACGCTCCTTCGATGCCACGACGAGACTACTGTGAGCGATCCTCTCCAAACCCTTGCTCAACATCCTCCAAGGAACATTTGACGAGGCAGGACTGCCACACCTCCTTACCAAACACCAACATCTCCGCTGGGGATAGAACAAGCACGAGCCCAAAATTAGCAACAGTACCTCCAGCCACCAAACTTCTCACTTCGGAAGGAGAAAACAGAAAGGTAACCAGACAGGCGTCAAAAAGCATTTCAGGCCATTTAGTAGCCCAAAATCTTTCATTGAGGAGTCTGACTATCTTGTTTGCTTTTGGAAAAGGGGTCGTGCCGTGCTGAAGAAACCGTCAACGTGGGTTGCTTGAACGTTACAAAGCTTTCATTTGAGGCCTGGCTTTTATTTAAACTGCAAAGCTCAAGGGATTCTCCAGGACCACAGAAAATTATTTTGAGAAAGTACACTGAAGTCATGCTGCTGAAAAAGCAGGGAACCGTTCTTCGGGCCAGAGCCCGGAGTGTCAGAGAGCGCAGACAAGAGCTGAACTGTAATCCAGCAGCGCTTTGTCAGCGTTGGCCAGCGACTTCACCTGGACTCTCGAGGTGTTTGCTCCAGTTTAATGGGTAACTTCGTGGCACTGACATCGTTCGCTCTTTTAACGGGGCTCTTTCCAAAGCAATTACTCATTTATAAGGGCTATAACATTTTATACCGTATGTTTTGGTGTGGTACCCAGCAGAGCCTACTCCTGGCAGGGTGCCTGCAGGAAGGCTCTGAAGACGGGGGCTGCAGCGAGGGTCTGCCCACGTCCCCGCAGGTCTTCTCTCTGCTGAGCTCCAGGGTAACTCCCGTTGCTGCTTAACTTTTACTTCGCCCACTGCATGTTTTCGAAACGGGGTAAGACTGAATTTTTATTTTTTACTGTGGGCTATCGCATGCCGAGCCACACAATTGGGTCCTCAACGAATTCTTTCAGATCGGAGGCATGGGTCTGCACCACTCAACAACAGACTGTGCTGAAACTTACGGAGGAAAAAAGGCAAGTATGGCAAAAACGCAAGCGCGAAGCATTTCACCTGAAATAAGAATATAACCGGAAGCATTCTATAGCTGGTGGCGTCGGGTTTCAGCGCTATCCATTAATGCTAATGGGAACGGCACAACCTAACATGATTAGGGGCAGATTAAGGAAGGACTCACGCCGTCGTGACACAGAAATTATCTTCTGAGACGGGTCTGATGAAGTTCCGAACCGACCGACTGCTCTCGGCGTTTGCCGTCCTGCAGACATCCCAAAAGGCGCGCGCTCCCACCGCGTGAGCCACGTCCCACCTCCCCTGCCCGCGGGTGCTGCAGGGCTCAGCCGAGGACGGCGGTTTGGAAGCGCTTTACCCGTACAGAGCAACGGGCTGTGGCACGTATAAAGCCACCTATTTAATCCGCTCTGGATGGGCTTTGCCACTTGGAAATCAAAGGAAAGACTATAAGGGTAAAAATACATAAATCACCCTGCAACTTGATTTAACGCTGGTTGTGACTAGGGCAGTTCATATCACTTCATGAATTCCTCCTCCTTCGGCTGATCCATCTGCACGTGCTGCTCCGCCTGCTAATCAGCCCAGCGCTTGCTCCCTCCTCTCTCTTCCCCTCTGCCCAAAACTGCATTTAAAACGCAAACAATAATAATAAAACATAATAAAACCGTCACCAGACAAAGCAAATAAACCGTAACTACAAAACTGCTCGCTGATATTTTGTACAAACTCCTATAAAATTAACTTTTACAACTTTTACTGGCAACTTCAACCTTGGTCGAAATTATTCTCTGATTAGCGTGCCCATATATCTCAGGGCAGCCAGTGACCCTCATCCAATTACGCTGAGAAACAGTTTGCACACATCCAGGCCTCACAATTAAAACTGGGCTAACGTAACGCCCCGCTCCCGGGGCACAAACGTCTCCCCTATGATTTCTGATGCGTGATTTGGAACGTGGCAGAACAGATTTGCTCTTTTAATCCACCCACTCAAATCAATCATGCACAAACTTTAACAGTCAGGGAGGGTGTCGTGAGGGGGGGTTCTGTTGGCTTTTGTTTTTTTTTTTTTTTTAAANGCTCCCGGGGCACAAACGTCTCCCCTATGATTTCTGATGCATGATTTGGAACGTGGCAGAACAGATTTGCTCTTTTAATCCACCCACTCAAATCAATCATGCACAAACTTTAACAGTCAGGGAGGGTGTCGTGAGGGGGGGTTCTGTTGGCTTTTGTTTTTTTTTTTTTTTAAAAACACACAAAAAAACCAAATAAAAAACCCCCCTCAGCACGCACATTGCTGGCTTTAATTTCCTTGAGTAAACAGTGTGTCGCAGCCACGTTGTTGAGGGCTGGGGAAGAGGACGCATACCTGAAATTTAGGCTCATTACTGCTCTATGAAATATGTCTCCAATGTCAGCCCTGGCTCGGCTGGCCGTTGGGTTTAAACATGAATTACTTCAGTTACTCTATCAAAAGTGTCAGTACACAAGCGGCCGCGGAGTTTAATTAGCCTGGCCTGCTTGCAACAGCACTGCACTGAACAGTAAAATAAGATTATACTCACGCTGGGCAGATTTAGCTTAAACAGCCCCCCAAGTATTAAAAGGGTAGTAGGGTGAGGACTGATTCTACATTTACAACTGGAACAGATTACAGGGAGGTTCCCAGATTGCACTGGTAGGCTGGCTGCGGGGGAACGGGTTTTCCCCAGATCTACTCCTCTTTAAGGTTACCTACGTTAACACGGCAGCGGCCGGCGGAGCTCCTGGTGCGGCAGAGCGTGTTCCTGACGGCAGACACGCGCCGGCAAGAGGGTGCCCGCTCCTGGAGGATGCTCAGCTACCGGGAATGCTCTGCGCGGAGCCTGGCTCAAAGCCTCCCTTAACGGGAATGGAGACAACCTGGAGAACGACGTCCCCGTATCAATTATATCGGTCTAATTCTTGTCTTTGAGCGATCAGCGACAGCTTGGCGGAACAGCTGGTGGATTACTTTCCCCGAGACACTTCCCATCCCGATTTATTTCGGGGCTGACGGACGCATTCCTCACCCGCCAGCAGCTCCGCTCCTCAGCCGCGGATCCCCACGCAAACGGGGGCGTCGCGTGGGGAAAAGCTCGTGCACGCACCGCGAGGGCAGAGCCCAGTCCTGTACGATCAGGAAGCACAAATTAAACGTGAAATCTGGAAGGGCCTCGAATCTGTTGATGATTAGTTATTTAAAATTATAACTTTAAACGTAAATTGTAATATAAATGGTACAAAATATAACGACAGAAAATACAATCATATTTTCAAGGTTAACGGCTATTGTCTTTAGACTTGAATTTGCTATGCAAGAGCCACTGGTGAAAAATTGAAGAGACCGAACAGAAAAAAAAGGCAGAAAACCCCAACACTGGAGAAATCCAAACTTGCTCCTCCCAGAACCCTGGAAAGCCACAGCTCAGTCAACAGACAAAGAGCAAAACAGCGTCGATCGTCACCAAAAAAAGGATGGAACCGGCTACAAAAAGCAAATCTAAAGAGAAACCAGGGAGCCCCGAACTCAGAGGCACGGCAGAGGAGCGCAAGCAGCACGTCCCTTAACGGGGACAGCCGCAGCGGTCAAACCAACGGAGAGGGGCGAGAGGAGCAGCGTCGGAGCCTGGGAAAGGATCGGCTGCGTCCGCCAGCCCGCAGAGGTCTGGAAACCCATGGCATCAGCCTCGACGTTTAACATCAAACAACAGGGGTAACGCTCCTACTACCGCGGGGTTTTGAGGCATTCAAGGTGATGTGAGGGAGCCAAAGGGGAAGCGACGCTGAAAAGAGATGTTAGAAAATCCTCCCATCCAAAGAATTTGAAAGGACAGGCAGGGAAAGGGGAAGAGAAGTGTGAAAATAAGAGAGGGAGGAAAAGGCCCCGTGATGCCCTCAGGTATTTCATGTGCGGATCCTGCCCGGGCAGCCTTCGGCCGTGATGCACAAAGGCGTCCTTCTTCAGAGGAGAGAGAAAGCCATGCAGAACATTCACCATAGCTAATTAATTTAGGACCCTCAATTACAAGTAGGATCTTGTGACACTGCTTTATTTGTAGCCCCCCCCCTCTTTTTTTTTTCTTTTAATAAACAAAAAAGCAGATAAGAAGCGTGACACTTTTAATAGCTTTACAATGGCTTTCCTGCCGGCGCCGCATGCCTCGGGGACCTGCCGGAGAGCGTCCCATGCGGAAAGCCTCGTCCCGGCCTTCGAGACTCCCCGTAGCCACCGCTCGCCCTGAATCGAGTCATCACTGCGCCGGCTCGCTACCCGAGAACACCCCCTAGAAAAGCACTAGAAATGTAATTATGTCCACTATCAGAAGGCAGACAATCTCCTAGTTCATTTTAAAACGGGATTTGCTTTCTCAGTCTCTGCATTCGGGCAGCGTTGCCGGACAAAAACCAGAGGAATGAACAATGCTGTGCTTTTTTTTTTTTTTTAAAAACTGCAAAGGGAAAACGCTGATGTTTATACGCCGCAACACGGACAGATTTACACGCTAACAGCCACATTAAAATAATACAGCTCTGGCACAAACTCACAAAAAGCGACGCAGTTCAGAGTTGCCTGCAAATGTGTCGACGGGGAGTTGGGGACCTTCACGCGAGAGCCAAGCTCACCGAAGGCAAACGCTACAAAGTCTTGATAACCTTTGGGGTGAGGCCCCAAGGGCAAACCCAAACTGCTCCCTTCTCCTCCGCCTGCACATCAGAAGGAGCCCTGCCGCTCTCGCAGACACTCGCGCCCATAAAAGCAGCCCCTCCGCATGTGCAGTTAACCACATGTCTAGGGGGAATAATGTGATCATTCTTCCACCCACCTCAGCCCTCCTACGAGATAGCCCAGGGCACTATCCCTCCACAGAAACTGCGCGATTTCAGTTTAAACGAACAAAGGACATTCTTTGAGTGAGCAGACTGGAAATAAGCACATAAAGGCAAGAGTTTTACCCCACAGCATTAAGATCAAGGGGGTAGCTCCACGGAGCAGCGTATCGTAAAGACCACGATCAACCCTATTTGCTAATACAGAGCACGCTCGTGGTTTGAGAGTCGTGAGACCGGAGCCTGTCTTTAACAAATTACCTTTTGCAGGTTTGGGAGCTACAGCGGGCACCCCCGGGGAAGGCGAACCCATCGTCCGGTCCCAGCTCCATGCTGTGATCCGAAAGCCAAGGGAGGAGAGGACTGTTTGCCTTCACCTAACCGCACCTGAGTCCCTGCAGAGATGCTCGCAGGACACGGAAGACAGCAATGCAAGCTGATTTTGCAGTATGTCCGTAAACCTGTTTGAGGAGATTTCCACCTCACATCCCGCACTTCGTCCAGAACTCATGCCAAGCAGAAGACAAACACGCAGCCTCCAAAGACGCTTCGAATAAAAGCACCTAGCTGTCCACGAGCCCTTGGTTTAGCACAACAAAACAAGGCAATGGAGGCCTTACTTTCTCCAAAACGAAGGGTTTGGGACGCTCCAGTACTATGGGAAGCACTAGTTTCCCAGAGACCGCTTAAACCTGCGGCTCAACAACGCATGAAGCAGCCCGGTCTCCGGACCCAGGCCATGGTCTGATCTGGCAGGTAGCTCCTGGCTGCGTCTGCTGAATGCTTCAACATTTTCCTTCCCAGTTTTCTCTCCTGGGATGCACAGCTCCTGCACGCAGCAAACAGTGCCACAAAGCCACCAGAGCTATGCCTTGAGGAGCTGAAGCTCCGAAGCCTGGTTTTCTAGAGACTTGCTTCTGCGCGTCCTCCGCTTCCACCACATCCCATTTCAAGATTGTTGACCCGCCACATCGCCCATGACATCAACACCATGGCACCTCAGGGTTCCCCAGGCCTCATCCATGCCAACAACACCCTCTAAACCCTCTTCCCCTTCCACCTGCGCGCCAGGGTTTCCTTCTCCAGCAACACCGATCACAATTTGTTTCGATCACACCTTAAATGATCCTGAGCTGGTGGACGCCTTTATGCACAAACGTCCATAAAACTCCTATCCTGAACTGTCAAAACTCTCATACATGGAAGTGTTTATTACACCAGAGCCCCACAGACACTAATGAAATTCCCATCATTAGTAAAGTTGGAAGACCACACCCCCACTGCAGAGCAGGTAAGACGCTCACCTAATAACCGCAAGCTGCATCACGGCTCTAAATTACTTTCTTTCCATAAAGATAAGTCTTGGATCCTTATTGAACAACCAGATACCTCTGCAGGCCTAGCCCGGCATTTTGAAAGATTAGCGATTCATGACGTCTTGGCTGAGCATGGCTTTCTGTCCAAAGGCTGCTATAAATGAAAAATTAAAAAGGAGGAATCTTTCCTGCCATGCAACTTAGACGTAAAGCACATTCTTGAGCAAACTTCAAAAGTTTTAACCATCCACTAAACGTGGCCATCTTGGGTATAGAGTAACTTAAATTTGGCAAAACATAAGCTGTGCTTGGAACCCAAAATCCACGCTGTACAGCCAAACGAATGCTGGGCCTCGGAGAGATGGTTCACTCTTCAGAAAAAGATAAAGTATTAAATTTCTGCTAAATCTCAAGCAACAAAATTCAATTCAAACTTCGAGGGAAGGGAATAAAAAGGCTGATGCATAACTGTTTCGTAAAATTTGTGTTTAATTTACTTGAGACAGGCCATTTTGGAGTTTATCAAAAACAGCTGGTGTCATAGACATACATTCATGGTCCTGTAACATGGATACGATTTACCCCATGAAATCTGTAAATGAAACAAGACAAAGTTCTCAATATCTTTTATAATAAATTCTTTCAACAGGTAGACGCAAATCCTGAAGCAAGCCTTCTTAATGGACCACAACGCAAAAAACAGTAATTCAAGAGTCAGGCGCTCTCAGAAGCCATAGAACGATTAAAACCCAACGCTACATGGCGAGTTAATTACTACTCACCGACACCTGACCGAGTCCCCCTGGGCACACTGATGGCTGGCATGCTGCACAACCAGGACCAAGATGAACGTACGCATGCTGCAAGGAATTACTCCCAAGATGCCTTTATGAGAGTGTGTTTTGGCTAAAAATCAAATATTCCCGCGGCACCTGGCTGTCACCTTTCCGGCACGCGCTCATACAGCATGCGTCAGACACGTATGATCTCTTGTTTCCACAACCAAACCCGTCTCCTGGTTTTGCTGGTGCTTTCTCTCTCCTAAGCCATTTCACAAACTGCAGAACAAAAGCGCAAGGTCTCGCATTACCTCGGGCAGGCTGGGCTCGAAAGCACTGGCTGGCAAGGAGGGGATCATCTTCAAGAAATGAGGGCTTAGCGGCAACTAGGTACGCGGACAACTCCTCTTGGAGCCACGGGTGAAGGAAGGCTGGTGGAAGGTCCCCCCAAGAACAAACACATCAAGTCCGACGCTCTGCACAAATCCAAAGCTAGCAATTATTTTTGAGCTCTGTGTACCCATGTGGCTTCAGACCCATCTTTCTCTCCCTGCCTCCCCAACTGACCACGCAGGCTACCGCAACCTGGATGGCTGTTGGTCTTTGGTCACCAAGTGGATGGCCTTGCAGAATGACTCCCTAGATCTGGGTCTCCAAGTCTCCTCAAAACCAGTGAAAATCCATGTTTGCACTGGGCAAAACCAAGCACAGCATAAGGGCAAGCGCCTGGGATTGTCTAAGGGGAGCGGGAGGAAGTCAACTCTCATTGCACGTTATCAGGTGCTGAAATCTGCACCCCTTCAGCAACGCGTGCCCAGGTCTGCTCTAGCTGTTCTTTGGGATTAAAAGCAGTGGTTACGTTAACCGCGGGAGAAACAAACTTCAAATCGTCATTTCAACCACTGTTCCAGGGTAAAAATCACTGCCTAGCTTTTTTGTGGCCTTCAATCCCATACTCCAGCAGCAGTGTCTGATGGCAGAGGAGAGATTATACAATTTCACAGCTGTTTTACCTCTAAACGCAACTGCTGGAAGAAAAGACTTGGGGAATAACTGGGCCGTTCATCCCAGAGGGACCCTAAACCCAGCTCTGGCGCACACAAACGCAATACCCATAAACCCAGCATGTTGTGGAGCCTCCTTAAACCAAACATGAAAACATCTATTAAGGGTCCACCGGGGTTCATTTTTCCCAGCGTGAGAAGTCCTGCAAGAGAGGTCGCAGCTTGCTACTGTGCAGAGGTTTGCATGCACCAGAGCCATGGAGCACATCTCCAGTGGGCTCGAGAAAGGAGGCGGACTACAAGTCTGCGTGAAAAGACATCACGGTGATGGCTGTATAGTGCTTTTATGACATGCGCTTCTGGGGACGTCAAGGCGTGCCCTACGCAGGGCTCCCCGGCAGCGAGATGCAAGGCTGGGCTCTATCAGCCTGCAGCCACGGCAGAGGATGTGACCAAAAAAGCAGCAAAAGGTGCAGGACGCTGGGGACCTTCTAGGACGACTTAGGGGGAAGGCAAAAACTAACGCTCCCCATGAAGATCTGCTTATCCGACCGACGCTAGCAAAAAAAAGAAGCGGTTTCACCCAGTTTTGGCCATCACCTTTAGCCACAGCATCAGAGCGGCACCGAAGAAGCCCAAAGCCGGTACAAAGATGCAAGCTAAGCTCAGAATGGAGAGACACCACGGAGCCGGAGGAGTCCGTCCAGCTTCCGGAGGAGGGCAGAGCTGTTCCCAGGCACCGATACAGCCTAAGGGCAGCCACGACCCGCCTGACCCCACCGCCCCCTCTCAGCACGCCAGGACCACAGGATCCAGCCTCCCCAAACCACAAAGGGCTGCTCCGGGGTCCCTATAGCAAACAACAATGCAGCCAACACCCTGCGCTTTAATAGTCTCATTTATTTCTAGGTATCCTGTATTTAAGGGTTTGTTTGCGTCCTATTTTACTGCAATGCTTTCATTGCTCGTCAAACCCCCTGAACGTGACACACCGCCCCCAAACCCCGTCTCACATCCTCGCCGTCTGCAGCATCACCTCCCAACTTACAGCCGTGCGCGCTGCAACAGACAGTCCTTTGTTCTTCCACGGAGGAGAGCGTGTAACCTCCCCTAACCTGAAGGGAACTATTTCTTCGGCGTACAGCGTAAATTGAACTAAAGTGCCAGAGAAACAGTACGAAATTCCTGTGCGCTCTCCTAAGAACCCCCAGCCAAAACGTCTCCTGTATAGGTGACATATAAGATTTCGTAGGAGAGGAAACGTTAGAAATCTAGAAGTCGGTAACATCTTAACTAGCAAATTAAACCCATACCACACTTGACGTAGAGGCAACCCTGCTAAAAGCCCGTATCATCGCCCAAAGAAAGTACTCTCGGAGGGAGACGGGCTGAAGGGTCTCAAGCTCCTCTGAGATTTGCTGGAAGCAAATCACATAAAACCAAACCTGGACTCATCCTTGCCAGACAAAATAGGAGACGGTGCTGAGCAAGGAGTAAAGTAAATACCCACTCCTGCACTTCAGCTTCTCCCTCGTGCCCGTCGAGCCTTGCAGGGTCCCACTCCTGACCCTGCGTGCTGGGTTACTCTCCAGTTTTTCTAGCTAGGAAGAAGAGTAAGAACCCAAAATTCGTACGGGGTACAGATACGAAGACACTAAACAGGACAAAGCCATGGATAAAAACCTCAAAAGTACCCACGGTGCTTAACTGCCACCTTTAGAAGAAGTTTAACTTCAGAAGTAAAAAAAAAAACCACCCCACAAAATAACCCCCCGCACTGGCCTTTTACAGTCCTTCTGACAGCACCTCTCCCTTTTACCTACAGCCGCCCCACAAACAACAAAACCTATCAACTACAAACCTCAGAAGCACTTTCTAGTTGAGAAAGTTTTGCGTTTCATTACGTAACGCAACACACGTGGCTTTCACTGCTGCGAAGCACCGCACGCCATCGTCCCCGGGAGCTCCCCGCCACCCTCGCCCATCAGCTCGATCAACTCGTTACAGTAACGAGGGAAGTGACGGGCTTGATGTTGATCACGCTGCCGAGACTTACAGGAGTAATAAAGCAATAGAGAGCAAACCTCCGATATTTAAGCAGCTAACCGGCCATGTTTGTTAACTACTGCTGGCCTTTACATCCCCCCAAGGTAATCAGCTAGTGCTTGTCTGCTGGTAGCGCGGTCGGTCACGTGCGTTGCTGCTGCATATTTGGCACGGCTAACTGCAAAGGGGAGTTATAAAAAGCACTGTCAGACCCTGCTCAGGGTTCGGAAAATGTACGGCAGGAGCAACTCCATGAAAATGGCACGCAAACATCCACGGAGGAATACTAATGATCAAACATTTTGCAGAAGCGAAATGCATTAATGGAGAAAAACTGCTTTATAGAGACGTGTTTCTGCTTGCATTTCTTACAAAACTTCTAAGGGAAGTTCTCAGTGACGACAAATTCACGGACCATGGTGAAATTCAGACTAGCGGCTTAAAGAATTAAAGATCGCCCTTCTAAAACTTTGGGCGCGCAGGTTTCTGGAGAACAAAAACCTGCTGGAAACGCTCAGCACCCCTTACAAGCAGCATCCCGGAGGGTTTTGGCCAAGAAACGGCGAGGTCCCTGGCCCCTCGCAACTGCCCCTATCCCTGCAAGGTCACTGCGCGGGGAATGCTGGCAGGAGGCAAACACGTCTGGTACGAGAGCATCCCTTTAGGAGCCCTGGGAGCGAACTGGGGCACCCTGACGTGGAGAGCGGTCAGCTGCCTCCCCTGGCAGGGTTTCAGGTGTCGATCCTCCCCCGGGCCCCTCAGTCTGCCTGACAATCTCTGTAGGACCTTCCCAAGCATCCTCTTGTGGAATCAAAGCTGCGACAAGCAACGCCGGAAGAAGAAGTTTCCCTAAGGACAGCACCCAAACCCAAGGCCGTCACGCAAGACCAGGGGGGCAGGAATCCGGAGCGGCACCCTCATGCGAGCTTTAATCTCGGCAAGTCACAAAAGAGAGTTCTCTCTGTATAATAAAACCAAAGTTCAATTAGGAAAGTCAGGTCTGACCGGCTTTAAGAAAAGTACCCTTTGATAACTACATGCTACATTATCCTTTCACTTCTTTTGGCAGAGAAAAGAGGTTACTGCAGTTTTCCTTGGCTCCTGCTCTCTCCTGTCAATCCCTTGTGCACTCAGATAGTTCAGGTTCAATGTTCAAAAGGAGGAACAGGCTGCGAAACGTCCATCAGCTCTGTTTACCAACAGAACCGGCGAGCAAGGGCAAAGGCAGACGGCACTCTGAGCTGGCACCTAATGGTTGGAGATCTCAGGAGCTGACCTTACCTGCTTACGGGGCTCTTCCTGTAGCTGCTGAAAACACTCCTTGAGGTGATTTGCAGCAACTTAAAGCGCGGCAGCAATACTAGAGAATCATTAACGAACGACATAACGAGTCAAGAAACATTCCCAGCCTGTTCTCGCTCATGTTGGGTTTCAACATCTGCGCCGGTGTTCCTAGTCATTTGGCTTAGCGTACAGCAGGACAGCGCTTCACGTCATCTGCCAAACCTGGTATTGGAAGGCTGCTAAAATCGCAATTAACTCCCTGAATTAAAATATTTCACTTATTTGCCTCGGGGCCAAGGGTAACACATTCAAGCAGATTTCCATTGTGGGCTGCTTGCAAACTGTTAATTGCAACTCTTGCCTTAAGGACTTACCAGCCCTAGCTCATTTCACACAGAGCGTGGGCCACCTCCTGCGTGGGGTACTACTTCTGCTCCTTAGACAGATGACAGGAAATTTTATCAAACAAGATGAAGACTGTTGCAAGGCCCTCGAGCTACCAACAAACTTACATGTTCCTTGTGGCAAGTGATGCAGTTAGACTAGTGGGTATTAAAGCCAACTCGCATTTTATATTTCAATAAATGTTCTTTAATGGTATTATTCGCAGAGCAGACTTTGCTTGGCTCCAGCAGCTGCGAGTTAATGTCTCCCCACGCCCTCCTCCGTGTAAGCGGGGATGGCCTGAGACCCAGAAGTTTAAAACGCAGTAACAGAATCATAGAATATTCTGGGGTGAAAAGGACCGCTGAAGGTCATCCAGTCCAACCCCCCTGCAATGAGCAGGGACATCTTCCCCCCGATCAGGTTGCTCAGAGCCCCGTCCAACCTGACCTTGAACGATCCCAGGGATGGGGCATCGACCACCTCTCTGGGCAACCTGTGCCAGCGTTTCACCTTGTAAAAAAATCATAAAAATAGTAAAAAAAAGTCTTCCTTATATCTATACTCCTGAGGGGAAAAGTGAGTGAAGAAGGGGTGCTGGTCCCAACGCACCAAGGCAGCCAACGGCTTGGAAGGCCGACCCTGGGGAAGAGAGGAACCAGCAGCAGGACTCCAGATGTTAGCAGGTTCCTTGAGGGAGGCAATTTCACTGCACGTGGCTCTAAGAAGAGGGGAAAAAAACCTTCTCCCTGCTTGTCCCACGGAGCTTTTGTTCAGCAGCTGACGGGAAACCCTAGCACGCAGCCCCGGCCCAACTCCCCTGACTTCGGTCATCGTCCACGGCTGCAGGGGAAAGGTGGGCATTCATTCACCTTGGGTTGGGATTATTAAACCAATGTATTGATTGCAGGGAGCGACAAGCTTGTGTTACAGTCAAATGGATCCAACATGACAGTTTGAAATTCAATATTGTCTCAGTCTAATTGGACAGGACCCAGTTCAATTCTGTCAAACGTCTTGATTAATGCTAGAGCAATAAAGCCCCTTTTAGCCATCGGCCAAGCTGAAAGGGAAGCGGAAGAATACGATCCTTGGAAAATACAGATAAGCGAATCCATGAATATGAGCAAGATAAATGCCATTTTTAATACAAATATTTCCATAACACTTGCAAGAGCAACGACTCACAATCCCTACCGTTCCGTGTAAAGTGGGCAAGAGGTAAAAGCTTCCGGGGAGCACCTTGAGCAGTCAAAGCTTTTACCCTGGGATGTGGTCTGACAGTACGGTTACAAAAAAGTTTTATTTCTTTGTCTCAAGTTATTTTGAGACAGGCTAGAATACTTGGTTACAAAATTGCTTAACTAGAAATCCCATGAGGTGGAAGAAATGGGTCTGAGCTGCCGATGGGAACGCTCCTAACACTGGGAAGAGAAACCCACATCTGACGCCGCACGGGAATTTCACAGCTTAAGTCAAATCAAAAAAATAGGAAGGGTTGTCTTGTTTTAACCTGGTGGGAAAAAGCTCCATACTGCTTTTATCTGAATTTTGTCACAGAAGCGGCTATTTTGCACAAATGGCATTGTACAAGAGATGACGGGGTGATTCTATACATAAAAGAAACGGGCAGCGATTTCAAACGCTTGAAAACCTTGATCCTGCCCCAATGTTCATAGAGTAAGACAAAAAACAGTGGGTTTACTGATCTGTTGAGTTTTTAGGGTTGAAAGAGCTAATCCACGCTGTTACCCTCCCAGCTTTTATGTATGATACATACCAAAAAAGATAAGCAAATTGTATTACATTATATATAATTACAGAAGCTCCTAATTACATATCACAATTTCTAGGCAGTCTAGCAAGCGTCGTGCTTTCCAGAACGCCAGTTCCTAAAGTGAACAGTAAATCAGCTTTTGCTTGCCACTGATTTGAAACTTTAACCTATAAATTAAATTAATAAGAGACAAAGGCTTCTTTTGTGCATTTGCAAGCCTGTAGGATTTTACAAATAATAGGACTGGAAAGTGATTTATATTCCAAGATTAAAGGTCAGTTTGGCGCACACGACTTTGGAGCAAAACACCACAGCAGAGACTTACTATTAACCCATTCACGCACCATCCTAACACCGTATTCTTCTTCGTACGGAGTGACGAGGGCTTGCCGTGAGCACTGTAACGGTGGCAAGGCAGAAAAAAAGGGCACTGGAGAAATACGTGGAATTCTTCCCAACGTACGGGAGGGAGGGAGGCGCGTACGGGAATTGTACTGGGCCAGCAGCCCCCTTGATTGCTGAAGTGACATTACCAGCGTGGCGCGATTCAAATCAAGCGTGCGTTCAACACGGAAAGTTTGAAAACACAGAGAATCGCACAGAAACAGCATAAATTAAATGTCAATAGAAGACATGCAAGTAATTCAAACGTTCACCAGCAAATGGTAAAAGCTCTACGGTTCATGAAATTCTGCCAGTGGCCGGTCCTTCTCCTGGACAGACCAACATTTCTGTGGAAATAAAACTTCAAGCCAAACTTCAAACTTTTGGTGTGTGCAATAATTAACAGAGAGTTAACCTGAGCACCGGAATAGCTCCTTACGGTTATTCCCATACGAAAATCCTAGCGAGAGACCCGGGGAGGAGAGATGCGCAAACACACCCACCCCTGGGAACGCCGCGCCTTCCGCAGGACTTCTTTGTGCGTCTGCTATCGTGTAGGCAAAAAAAAAAAAAAAAAAAANGGCATTTTCTCATCGTGATAGGAGGAAAAACAGTGTGCAAGCAAATTAGGTTTGCTTCACTGTCAGTGGAAGTGTGTTATTATGAGCACAAATAGAGAGAAGAATGCTTTCACCTGCTGACATAAGCTTCGAGAAGGCCTGGCAAAAAAAAAAAAAAAAAAATAAATTCAATATTTCACTTATTAAATTAGGACAGACTTCTCTATTATGTGAAAATTCATTAAACAATTTAACACATTTAATAGTCAAAGAAAGAGATGAAACAGTAGCATGTTTTCATAATCTGATGAAAATGTAATCTGATCTCCAAAGAAGAAAGCACCAGCTTGTAAACCAACATCCTATTTGTTTAAACTCTGCTTGCAATTAAAAGCATGCAGTTATTTTGCTTTCCCTGGAGAAGCAGATGGCAAGGATGTAGGCTGGTTTTTGGATAATTTAATTGTACTTTGGAGCCCGGCATACACCATTTTGCAGCTGATACTACGTGAAATCGCAGTTCAAGCTTCAGTTTCGCCTAACGCTTCTGGACCGTCGAGAGCAAACGTTACGGAGAAAGAAGAGCACTAATTTCGGGGAGACACCAACAGTTTGCACCATGCCAAAGGTCTCCGAAGCAAGGGAGCTGGAATGATGGTTAATCCCCTACAAACACTAGGGAAGGTGGGAGTGGGTGAGAAGACCGACTCTCCCTAGACCGCAGCTGGCACGTTGCTATGTGGGAGACCAGAAAAGACAGTATTTAACGTCCGTGCGTGCCATGAAGGATGACAAAAAAATGAGTATGCTTATTGCCATGGAGACTAGTTTTGACCATGTGGAGTACGCAGGCGTGGGTACGCCTGTGTGAGGGCTCTGGGTGAGGTCTGAGCCAGTCCCCAGCTGGGTGTCAAGGCTGCCCCATCGCGGCAGAGCGTCGCGGGCCAGGCAGCCAGTCCTGCCTGCTGGACGTGGCTGTGGACCCTGGAGGACCAAGACACGGTGGTAGAAACAGAGGAGTTGCTGGCGCCGTATCGGGGAGGCCAACTGAGCGATTCTCATCCATAAAGCACGAGAGATAACAGACACGTTACTTGGAAAGACTGGAAAGCTCTTAAATTTTCTCCTACCATTTTCCCCTCTCGTTTCTGTCTTCCAGATAACACGGAAATTTGTCATCTTTCTTCTCTTCGCAGATTTCTTAAAACATACCATTAACTAGCTCATAAATCCCCAATTTAAGTAATTATTGGAGCATTGCCTCTGTTATCTTCAAAGCTGACAAACCTCCTGGGCCCTGAACGTTTCATGAGCCGTAGATTATTCCCCACAGCCCCTGGCAGGCAGAGCGAAGCGAGGGGCTCCATCGCTCCTGTCCGCTGGAGAAGCCGGCCAGCAGGATAAAAGCCGTGAACAAGGTGAGAGCATGGAGAGCTGAGTAAGTAGCTGCGAAGTAGGCTGCAGGTATTAATCCGATTAGGATTGAAAAAGACCAAACGGGTGGAGGGGCGAGGAAGAGAAGAGAGGCGAATATTTAAGGCAAGCGATGAGGGTCCTGGGTGGTCTGTAAACGAGTTTGAAACAGTGGGAGAGTGTAACGAAGAGATGAAATCCAATAGTTGTACAGGAAGCTTTCACCAGGCTTAAAACAAATCCTTAAGAAAAACAGAAAAGAATCCAGGAAGAGGAATTGTATTACTGCTGAAAACGGTATTGGCATATTCCCAATGCATTTACAGCGTGTGACTGACAGTTCTGCTGCTGATCCCGGCGGTGGGGAGGGATAATGTCTTCCTACGCTTCAAAAACCTCAAAAGGCTCACAACAGAAAGTTCCCTGGGGCGCATTTCCACTAAACTTTTGCTAGTTTATCCTATTTCGGTTTAATATTGCTGGAAATCGGGGGAAATGTGGGGCAACCGGTGGGTGACCCGCGAGGCAGGTGCCACTAACCTGCTCGGC
This sequence comes from Steatornis caripensis, assembly GCA_013398225.1. Classification (NCBI taxonomy): domain Eukaryota; kingdom Metazoa; phylum Chordata; class Aves; order Caprimulgiformes; family Steatornithidae; genus Steatornis; species Steatornis caripensis. The sequence continues at coordinate 36,283 of VZSC01008724.1, forward strand.
TTATACCGAAGTGAGAATCGCAGAGGTTTGCTCGCTTTATTTTCGATTGGTTTAATACGGTTACTTTTGGTGAAGGAACGCACAGAGAAAACGCGGTTCTTGAACTGCACCGAAGAGATAAATAAAATGCCGCAGCAAAAGCGGTGCTCTGCTGGTAGCCGGCGTCTGGGAGGGCTCACTTACTGCGCGTGCTTATCCCGCCCCTCCCATGCCTGCCGTTAGTTCCCTTTTAAAGCTATTTCCAAAGTTTCTCTCTCAGCACCTGCTTAAGTCCAATTTACTTCAGTAGGATGTGGTTTCCTGAGCCTGGGCCAGCGATGCTGGGTCTGCTTTACGACGCTGATTTGCAGCTCTACCTTTTACTCCGACAGTTCTCTGACCGGACACCGTTCCTCCTCCGAAATTCACTGGCAGGATCCTGGTCCCGATGAAGACGATCGCTGAGCCGATGCTGACTTTGAGGTGGTAGGGAATCCACTTACCATTCGTCTGTCCCGTTTGCTGTTCAGCGTGGGACAAGCCAGACTCCTGGACCAAACACTGGCTGGCAGTCGACCTACGCCCTCCCGAGTGCATGGCTCTGGAAAGCAGCTTCTCTGCCTGCTCTGCTTGGAATAAAATATCACCTACCAGGTCCCTGCAAGTAGGACAAAACTGCTTCTGTTCTGCTTAAGGTCCAACGTTATTAATTATCCTAGTTCTCCTGGAGCATCCTTTGGCTGCAGAACGCCCGTATTCCTTTTCACTTTTTAAGAAGCAGCACGACCGGGCGTAGATGTCAGTACTTATCATCACGTCCTCTAAAACCTCGACTCCACAAGGACGGTTACACCGCTGAGAACCTACTGCTTCGCAGCTTTCGAGAGCCCACACCTCATTTTCAGGAGCCCTGATCACCTGCAGCAGAACCCGCTGCCAGCTCCCAAACTCCGGAAGACCCGTTGCCCTTCCGGGAAGTGCCCAGCTGGAAGTTATAGAGTCCCTGAACCTCTGCTTGCGCTTCTGCCAGCAAACCCGACCTGCGCAAACCTAGCAACACCGATTATCGTCCCAAGCTGAGCACAGATTCCGCCCTTAAAAGCGTTTGCTCCCTCTCTTTTTAAGTGATGCGCACATTTAACTATTATTAGAACAACAGAGCCTAGCGCAAAGTCGGGAATAACAAACAGTTGTAGCAAATCGCAAAGACGTCGCGCATCCAATACGGAGCACCTGGGATTCATCTGAAAACCCGTCTCGGAGAGAGACCTTCTTGCAACGGCCTGATACGAAATCCAGATACGGCATAATAAGCTTTTGATGTCGTGTTGACATTTATCTGCCAATATTATTGCTTCACGCACTTACCTTATGATGGACCTTGTTACTTAATTGATCACAGGCAAGGTCGGGAGTTGGCCTTTCCTCCAGAGCGAGCACTGACATCCCGCAAATCACCAAGACCCAGAAGAAAGCACCTAATCCTCGGCTTCAAATCCATACTAAGCAGCCCTTCGATACGTGTGAACGAGGACAACTGGTTTTGCCATTATGCCTTCGAAAAGGCCGTTTCTCAAACCTTATGATCAAACGGGGAAAAAAAAAGAAATAAAAACAGCTGAACAGAAGCGTGCTCTTCCTTCTGGTATCAGTCGCCTTAACACAAAGAACAGCTTGCTTTTGCAACAGGAGATGAAAACAAACCGCATTTATAACCCACCGTGGGCAGAACCGCGTTTCCTCTGCCTTGCTCTCTTTCTGGAGGACTCGCCACCATCAGCTTCGGCTTCTACGGGGCAAGCTGTCCAGTGAGGGCTGAGACGGATCACAACTCACTCCGCTCATATTTTTATAAAAACACAGCTTCCAGAGTACAAATTTTACTGTCTCAAGTAACGACAGGCTGTGAGCAACTCCAGAAACCCACGGCACGTCTACCAACCACCACGGTCACTTCTTAAACCCTTCCCAGACGCAGAGGGCAGGCAGCCGCCCTGGGCTCACAGCCACGTGTCCAGCAGCACTGAGCTCAGTCCAGGCCCTGCACACCCGGACCGCTGGACTTCCACACCCTTTTCAAACGCTTTTGGAAAAATCTGTCAAATTTGCCCATGTCGAGGTTGCATCTTGTCCCTCCTCCAAGCCTCAACCAATTCTGCAGCAAAGCTCATCCGACCACGCCTGGGCCAGGACTCGGAAGCAGCCCTCACCTCGGTACCTCAACCGCTGTGACCCAGCGCCTCCTGCCCAAGGGCAACCAGCAAAACCCATCACCAAAACCCGTGCAAGTTCACAGCCTGCACAAAGGAAGGAGCAGGGACGCAAATTATTCTGCATTCCATGAAACAAAACCGGCCCCTTTCGTACCAGCAAGGGAGGAAGGCGTCAACCACAGGGCTCAGCCGCGCCGTGCCAGAAACGCCACGCTGAGTTCTTTGGTTTCCTTTCGGTGGCTGTTGCAAGGGCAAGATCCGTGCTTCCCTAGAAGACAACGGTTTTGGAAAGCCCACCTGTTGAACCCGAGCTTCCCAGACCCAGGAGGTTCAAAGTGAAGCCACAGCCTGGGAATACATTTTATTGGCCCTACCGATTCATTATTGTGACTATGGATCCTGCCAGGATTCACCTTTATTGTCTTCAGAACGGAGAATATTCTGTAAAGGGCCAACGATTGTACATTTAGGACGCTACACAAATATTTCATAACGTTATTAGAAAGCAGATCTCCAAGATGCTTTGTGCGGTTACTTTTTTAAAATACTCTTGTTTTCCGGTTAACTCAGCACCGTTTTCCCTCACATTAATTCGTAACTTTAAAACGTACATTCCGAGCGCGAGATCCGAGTACCTGCCTCCCTGTTAGGAACGTTTTGTTGCTCCCGGCAACACAAACTGCTGGAATAAAGCCCACCCTGAGACACCAGGGCTTACGAAAGCAGATCATTTTCTGATTTATCAAAATGAATTGCTAGATATTATCCACTTTTTGCTTCGTAATAGGTTGGAAAAAAGCCCGACGAAAAATCTAACAAGGTCTAATACAGCGAGGAGAAGGGAGAAAAGAAATCAAGAGGCAGTTAAAGAGCAGTTAGAGCTTCCTTCTCATCCTTATCAGCACAGCTATCAGTCAGCAAGCCCCGTAATTAGGTACAAAAGACATTGTGCTCCGGCGAGCTTCTCCAGGAACTGGAGAGCTGTTGCACGCCACAAGCTGGAGCACTGATTGACAGCCTCTATTTAAGAAAAAACAGTTACAGAATAATTAGCGACAATTTGTACAAATCAGAAGAAGTGACCTTTGTGGCTGCGCAGCGTCTTACGTAAAGAACAAAGCTTTTCTCAGCAGCGCTGACAGATCCAGAACTCAAATGCGACTCAGTTATTAAGCAGAGGCTGGTTCAGCAAAGTCCTTCAGACTCTCCTGCTTGGTGGCAGCGGACCCATCCTGGGCACCTACAGATAACTTCACAGCAGGGAAGCAAATCCCGGGTCTTACTTTCAACGCCGACAAAGACTTTGTTGCTTCGGGAGCCGGTTTTTGTTCTCCTTTCCCTTTATCCCTCTGCCTCACCTTTGTCTCAGTGGCAAGCCTGCCTTCCTAGCCCGGCTTTCTGCAGCAAAGGATGCAAACCATTGCGAAACTCTCGGATAAAAGGCGTTTCCTTTGAAACATCGATTAAGCTAAATTATCTTAAAATGAAAAACACAAAATACGAGCCGTTCCGGTTGTGAGCGGAAGGGCCACACGTTCTTTGCCTGGTGTGTGCTGTGGCCCTCACCTCTGCTGAGCTTCGCCCAGCACCGGCCCGGCCAAGGAGAGGCCACCGGGACGTGAGGGACCCCCTGGACACGTTTAACAATTCCCGCGCAGTTTCGCTGCAAAGATGGCGGAGGAGGAGGCCGCCCGGCGGGGCTCGCCTCCACACACTCGCCTGCCCGAGCAGCTGCTTCGGCAGCTGCTCCTACCAGTTGGTGGCTGAATTTTACAAGATATCTGTCTGTAATTAAAAAGCAACAATACTTTAGCAGCCATTATAAAAACGCATCACTGGATTGCATCCCGCAGGGAGTATTCGTGCACTGGAAGATGGGGAGAGGCAATACATGTGACCACGCAGGACTTTCCCGGTTCTAAACCCGTAAAATTATCTGCTTAACCGCTCTGCCGAGACCACCGCCAGCACCCAAAACCACAGGCTCCATTTGGACGAGGTGCGGGTCAGAAATGCTCATCTCCTGCCTGTGCCACTCAAACCTGGCCCGTGCCAAGACATATGGTCGCAAGGTGCTCCGCAACGTGAGCCTCGCGAGGGGCGGGGAGCTGCAGGTTTGGTGGGGAGATTTTAAAATATGGGTCTTGCCCAAGAGGTTTTGCTCCATTTGGAGCACGTTAAGACACTGCGCTTGTGCCAGCTAAGCAGCGCACCCAGAATCAGCGAAGCCCAGGCCAGATGAAGCTTGGCACAGGAGGGAGTGCTAAGAGGCCCCTGGGGAGCAGGTTGGTGCTCCCCAGTCCCGTGCCTGGCTCACAGTACTGGTACCTACTAACAGCAGTTAGAAAGCTGCTCCAGGCCATGCCCGCGCAACATCCCGCAAGCTGTGCAAGCTCTAGAAATGGCCTCAAGTGGAACAAAACCTTCTGCAGCAGACTTTTTTCCCTGCTCCATATGGGAGCCTGGCTACGGGAAGGAGCTGTTGCACTCTGCAAGGGGGAAGGATGCTCTGTGGAGCAGGCAGGGGGACGCGCTCAGCCACATCTCCCCACTCACGCGAGCAGGGAACCGAGGCCGCTCTGTCTCGCCCAACAGGCGGCATGCCGCCGAACGCCGTGGGATCCGTGCCACGCGCTCCAGTGGAAGCAGAAATCTAGCTGCAGTCTGCAAACCGCTGCACGCATATTTGTAAACCATTGTGTACACAGCAGATAAATGCTTAACAATCATGATGACAAACAGACCTAAAATCCAGAAGCAGCAGCTTCCCTCCGCCCTAACTGCATCAGGAACAGGTTCTGCTGAGCAAAAGCTTCCCTTCTGCCGGGACTTCTTTAGAGGGAAAAAAAGCCACCTAGCCACAGCCGGCCCTGAAACGACAGCAAACGCAACAAATAAATAAAGCCTATGGCATGTAAGACCCCAGGACTTGGCTGCCGGGCATGACCCGTGCATGTCCGTTTTCACAGGCTAACGCGGACACCGCTGCACACGAAGCTCCGGGGCACAGCGGGCATCAGGAGCCCTGACCCGCGCGTGCACCGGGGTGCAAACGTACGCACCTACCTCAGAGCCTCCGGCCACGTTAGCAAAGAAACTAATGCAGAAGGAGGTTAAATTCCCAGTTTAGGGCTGTCTTGCCAAGCTGGGATTAGGGATGGGGCTCCTGGCACCCAGAGCCACGATTAATCCGCCGAGTGTTTCTTTCCCCACCCCTCACCCCAGCCTCCGGGTAGTTGCCATGCGCCAGCTGTGTACGGTGGTGTAGCAAAGTCTTCTCCTCTCCATCTGCCTTTCTCTGCCACACTTACTGGAGCCCGTCTACTCCTCAGGGATCGGAGGAGCGCTAGGCTGGTAGGAAAATACCTTTCCTATGTAAAGCATGTGTTCTGCCATTTCCCTCTCCAAGCTACGCAGCGTCACAGATCGCAAGCCCTCTCAACAGAGAGCCTTCAGTTGAGGAACAGATCTCCATAAAGGCTGGGATTAAAACCCCGTGCATTAGAGAGGAAAGAGAGAGGAAAAATACGCTCCATTTAATTACCCAAGCCATAACAACATTTTACTATTTTATACACGATCCCTGACAAAAGTGGAAACGTTATTTTCCACGAGCATAGCTGCTGGTTCTACTACAAATAAATAGTGCGGGGCGCGCTCACCACGCGAGAGACGGAGGCCATGTGCTTTCATTAATTCTCTTGGCAGAGAAGCCCGTGTAGATTTTGGACTGCAGCTCGGGACTGGAACAGGAGAGCTGGGGTGGCCAACATACATCACAGCAGACTGCATTTGGCCCAGGTCCACCCACGAGTTGGTCCAATACCCAGTTTTATCATCCTAATTACGAGCAGATTCCCAGCTCCCTCCCTCCCTCGCGGAGGCATCTTCGGCTTCACCCTTTTCTCCCGTCCCTCTGGCTGGCTGAAATCAGCAGGTGAACTGCAGCCTGTTATTGCTGGTAGACAAAGCTTGGCCCCTTTCATTTTCCTTTTATTGCAGCTTCTTTTGAGCAGATTAAAATAATTGATATTGATAATGTGATCTGCTCCCTGCCCCTGTTCCCAATGACTTGCACAGGCTGGGGATCCTGCGTTATGGGTATGACAGGAATGGTCTTAATTAGCCTTCTGGGCTGCAGAACTGATTCTGGTTTTGATTTGGAAAATTTGGGATTACGCAGGCTGACTGTTGTGGGCTGGGGTCACCGGCGGAGCCGGCCGGGGGATTGTGGGGGGCTCGCTTTGAGCTGGCTTTTCTCTGACTGCTGCCAGGTGCCCGGCAGCACGTGGAGCAGAGCCCTCGCGCTGCCAGGCCAAGGCGAAGCACAATTTACTGCAGCTGCCTTCGTGTCCGGGATTAAGAAGGACAGCACTCGAGGGTCTTTGCATCCGAAGTTTTAGTCAGAATGAAGCAGGACACCGATGGTCCAGCAAGAGCTGACCGAGCAGCAGCCTTCGTAAAAGGTCGCCCTGCACTCAGTGGGTGAAACCCCGTTAAAAGTAAATTATAATTACAACAAAAGGAGCATTAAAGCTGAAAAGGCAGATAGAGCTTTCTGGACCTGCAAAACACAATTTCAAAACACGCAAACAGTTAACTGCGTCACGGGAGTGAAGAAACAAAGGAGTCGGCACCTGGGAAACAGATTTTTTTCTCTTATTTTGGGGAGAGGAATCCCAATCCTGTAACACGACGGCTAACGCAGTCCCTCGCACTGACACGCAATTCTCTTCACACAAGGGTGGAAAGACAGAGGTCCTGTATGAGCGTCCGCGTTTCCACTGCTCAGCGTGCCTACCCCGTAAAAAGTAATTCACAGGCAACACCTTGGAACACGTTCTGCAGGTCAGAGAAGTCAGGCTCCGCCAGCTTTAATTGAAAGGGGGAAATGCTTTCCAGACGCGATGAAGGTCCGCTGAGAACGTCACCCCAAAGGTACCTCTCCAGGGACCGCCGGCCGAAAATAACTGTGGTTGAGGCACGAAGAGGAACCTGGGTCTTACCAACACGGGACCGGTCCAGCACCAGAAACTGCACCAGGCTGGGGCTTTGCAGCCTCGCGCTAACAGTTGTGGCGCGCTCACCCGCTCGTTAGATGGACGTGGATTATAAAGCAGGGGCGTTAAACGGTAGCGTGCCGTTCTCAGCGGCTGCGACGTTGAATCTGGAGAAGGGAATGCTGCTTCAGAGCCCCGTTTCTTTCGTTAAACCAGGGCTACTCGTCCAGCAGAGCGGTGCCATACACAGCCACTTCTTTGTTTTTCAACAGCATTTACACAAAGTGCAAATGCAAAAATATAGGTAAAAAGAGAGGGGAAGCTGAGCTCCCTCTCTCTGCAATCAAAGAGGAGACAACACTCAGAGCCAGAATACAAACCACAGTTTATAATCAGAACGCAATGTAATCACCGAAACAGATGTCAAAACGATAAAACCATGTAATTCTGAATTGCCAACAATTAGTGCTCAGCATCTTGGAGAGCACCGAGATGCTCTATTTCTGTCTACACATGTCCGCATTTTGGAAGCGTAAGCGGAAAGCGTTCAGCACAAGGCTGTGGAGAAGTCCTTTCTGCCCCTGCCCAGTAGCATTTTTGCAAAGGGAGTTTGCAGCGGGCTCGGGTTTGCTCCCTAATCAGCCTGTGATGGTGAGGGAAGGGAAGGAGAGAAATTGGTCGTTTAGGACTGTGGTTGGGAAAAGCAGCATCGCTGAGCTGGCACATGGACATTGCGTTGCCACAGACAGAAGCCTATGACAAGGAAAGACAACACGGAGAGCTGCCTGGCAGAACAGAAAAGGTTAGAGAACATTTTTCTACCAAAGAAAAGTAGATAAATCAGTTTTAATGTGCAGACCGCTCACCTCGTAGTGATAATCCATGCAAGTTAACTCTCTCCAGCAGCGATCTCCTCGAATTTTAATCAGCCCCTGGGAAGAAAAGAAAAAAAAAATACAAAAACCATAGTCACAAATATTTTATTTTACTCTATCTCGTACATCAAGGTATTATCTCAAGACGTCAAGCACTCTGGTTGAACTAGGAGGAAAGTGTAACAGCAGGGAAGCACAGAGGCTGGAACGACCCCTGGAGACCCACCACATCCGCACCCCGGGCCCGGTCGTTGTCCCCAGGGGAGGGGACATGACTCCTTCCACTGCCCGTTTGCTGAAGATTTGACACAAAATCCTTGCGCAATACGCCACGTCACTTAAAGGGTGTTGGAAGATGCTTCACCCGCCGCCGAGACTCTGCAGAGCGGCTACGGCAGCCCAGCGCTCCCAGCATCGCCTTCCAGCACTGCTGCGTAGGAGGCACGGAGCATCGAGAAGCCATAGGAAAAGGCTGAAAACCAGGCTCTGTCGCTCGGACATTTCTCTCTAACAGACTGAAAAGTTACCCGCAGACCCAGGCACAGCCGCGTTCACAATTTTACAATCCAGACTCAATTCTCTCCCTCTCGCAAAGCCGCCTCCGCTGCCTATAGAAAAGGAAACAGTGACACAGAGCGGGATGGGGACCCCGCAGCCTCACCAGCCCCGAGCTGGATCCAGAGAGGCAATCAAAGTAATTAGAGAAACAGAAGAGGAGCAGAGGAAGGAAGCTGACAGATCTAAACACAGATGAAGGCGGTAATGACAGGTCTGCTCCACCTTAGGTTAGAGGTTGGCAATGAAATAAGCAGGTATCAGAGGTTGCTGTGCGTTGATATTTCAGGGCAACAAGAGGGTGAAATTTCCAAATCAGTGGGTCCATTCCAGGGCTGGCAGCAATATTGGGATTAAATTTCTTTGCCTCAGTGATGAAGAGTAGAAAGGAATCAGTCGTCCACAGCAGGAAAGACACCTGGCCAGGGATGAGCCCGCTAGCAGGAAGCCTTGCAATCAAGCTGTGCCAGCCTCAAGGTATGCGGGTTCAGCCCGACGGCTTTGATGTATGGCGAAAGGTCCCTGATTAGGATCACAATATCCCAAATTGAGGAAAGCTTCGCTAGTCAAAAGGTTGAACCAGCTCTATCATCTGCATACAATTAGGGGGTATTTGCCTGCCTCTGACATTGCCCCTAATTATAATGTTCCTGCTCTCCTTGGTGGAAAAATAGAGGGAGTTTCTGTAAGGATCCATTGCCGGCTACACCAGCAGCACCCTGAAGCTTCTCTAGAGTTGCAGCAGGGGAGCTTTTCAAGAAGAGAGCAGTGACCTTTCAGTGCTGAAATCGGAGAGCTCAGAGGAGATCCCAGCACTGCAGCACATCCCGCCCTATTGGCTTCGTCCGAGCTGCTTAAACCCCTGCACTTGCTGCATTAAACGAAGTTTAGTAGGTTTGGGGCTCAAGAAAAATCCCAAATTGCAGGGACCCCCCTGAAACTGTCCAGACCTCATAAGTAAATACCCAGGAACAGCCAGCTCCCGCGGCTCTGTATGGGCTGCACCACATCCGAGAGCCCGGGGCTGCTGAGCGTGGCAAAGAGGGCACAGCGCAGAGCCCAGTAACTCCCGACTGGCACAGAACAGGTCAACGGGGAGCGATTATCGACCGTTTCTGCTGATACAAGATGTAAAGGCAATCTGATGCAAGGATCGAGTAGGTGGTTTAGAAATGAACAAGAGACGTTACTTTTCCACATGGCAAATCATTTACTTTGCGGGAGCCGAAAGTACAAATGGGTTCAAAAGGAATTAAGAGGCATTCCCAGAGGGCAGGGGAAGAACCTCGGAAGACAACCTCCTCCCTGGAAAGTCCCTAAGCGACGCCACCGTCAGGAGCTGCCACCAGAAGGTCACTTTATGTTTTATATTCCTCGCCAAGCACCTGTTAAGGGCTGCTATTAGAGACAATGTAAGAAGTTAGTTGGACCTTGGGCTTAAGTCAAGGTAGGCTTGCTTAAGCAAAGATCCACAGAAATAGTTGCAAGCTTGTTAGTCCGGTAAATTAGCAGGAAATGGGCTCCTTTCTTAGTCTGAACCTTATAGCAGATAATGTTTGGACGCGTATGTCTTTGTGAACAAGGGTGGCTCCAGTAGCCTTCAATATGGCACTTACAGCCTTAGATCATACCAGTTATCAGGCACGTCGCTGAGTTCAAGCAGATTTCGCCCATCTGCTGTTCCAAATTATTTTTCCTTTATTTTTCCCCCAGTCATGAAAAAAAGAAATATTTTTCATGCCGATGCCAACTGAAGAGGACAGTAATCAGAAACTACTACACATTTTCAAAACTGTGAATCCAGACAATTCACATCCCGTAAGTTTTAGCCAAGAACGGACCTGGAAAACCTGGCCGAGTTACGGCACTGAAAGTCCCAACTCCTCACGACACAGGTCATGGAGCAGCATGAAAGTGCCCCCCTGGCAGGGCCATTTGTACACAGCATCATCCCGTGGTCAACGAAGATGACACCAGACGACAGAGGCCCCACAAAGCCCTCAGCACCCACTATCAGCCGCAGGAAAAGCAAAGGATGCAGCAGAGCTAGCCAACATCACCGTAAGCAGCAAGGACGAACAAGAAGATACAGTAAAGGGTAATCGTTATCTCACAGAAGTCATAGATAAGGAAGACAGCAACAAGGCAAAGGTTTCCGTGGTGCCTGACGTGGCTCCGCACAACACAGGAATGAGGAAGGGTACCAAAGCAGCACGGCGCACGCTCCGTCCCTGGAGGGCGGCCAGCCTGCGGGACGATGCTGGTGCCTGGCACATCCCTGCTGGCCTTCAGACCTGTAAAACTCCCCGAGAACTACACTGAAGCCTGAGCACTGGCCCTCCCAGCAGCCTCTGGAGGAAAGAGGCACCATCAAACCTCGCGCACGCTGTCGTCTTACGCAAGGTGCAATGGGAACGGCTGGGGGTGGCTCCATTCACGGCTGAGGTGGTTCCACGCCAGGAGCTCAGACCTAGAAACGCCCTGGCCTGGGAGGTCTACATCTCAGTATCATCATGAAACGGACACCCCCCACCAGCACCACACAAAAAAAAAAAGAAAAAACCAAGCAGAGCTGGTCCATAAAGGCACAGTTAAAAGCACGATGGATGCAAAGTGATATCGTACAAGACTCGCAGGATGGGAACGCATGGCGGTGGGTACCGACGGCTGCTCTGCGGCTGCACTCTCTAGCGAGTTACTCAGCAGATCCCACCACTCTCTCCTCCATCGCTCTGTGAGGGCTGGAGCAGGGGAGGCAGGGACAAGACAGACTCGCTGTCAACAGGCTTCATCTCCCCCCCTCCCCGAATCATCTGCAGCTCGCTCTGCCCCTCGAACCTTTTCTAAAATTACAGGATACGTTGATAGCATCTCTCAGGATGTGCCGCAGCCAGCAGCCCTGTCAGTGGCAGGACAGACGCTAAGAAAGGCTCTGTGCAAGAATGCCGGGATATTAAAAAAGGACAGCTATCTTGATGACCTTCCCTCCCACCTTGCCCAAGCTGTTATCAAGCTCTATTATTCAGCAGGGATAATTAAAACAAGCACATGATAGAAAAGCACCATACTGACAATCAAAATCTTCCCTGCAATGAGTCACTAAGGGAGTTAATCACATTTTGTTTACTATAAAGCTTTCAAACAGGGAAGTCACTCAAAGCTCTTAATATCAAATCTGGTTTTCAGCATGGAGAACTCCCACACTCAGCATCAGGGGTGTCTCAAGTCTTCTTCACCCCGCTGCTGTCTTCAAGTCCCCTTCCACTCCCACACTGGCACGTGAGTTCTCCAGTTCTCAAATAAGTTGGACCAGAAACAAGAGCACGTAAGTGCACGAAAATCGACGTGCTCGGTAGCTTCGTCTCCGCTGAGGAGAACCACGGAAGGAGAACGAGCCACGGTGGCTCGTTAAATAACCCTGCTGTGAAGAGTTGTGGCTCCCTGGCTACGGGCACACCCAGGCCGAGCTCTGCCATACCTTACTGCCCCGTGCTCCCGCGGACTCTGTTTCTACACACTCTCCCCTAATTATTTGGGCTCTGCTGAGGTTTTCGGAAGCCAGCGCCTGTTCGCTTGAAGATGCAAACTTACTTTGAGGAACGGTATCCGGGTCCAAGCGAGCACAGGAGGACAGAAGGGGGAAGGGAGGAAACGGGGATCCCCACATCTGCTGGAGTTTGACATTCACGGGATTTCTCTCGGTCTGCTAACAATTCCCAACCCATTTTCGAGATTTCTCTGCGTGTACTGAACCGTCCCGGACTCCACAGCTGCAGCAGATTACGCTGCCATACCACAGATCAAAGCACGGGGAAAAATCCCCATCCCCAGCTCGCAGACGAGCACGGGCCAGTGCACCCCTGATGTACCCCAAGTGTCCTCCCTTTGGATGACGAGAGGACATGCAAGGGAAGGAAAAGGAGCCAGAGGGCACACGCATGGGACAACCCCACGCGACTCCAGCAGACCTGGAAGACAATCCTCTCATTCGGACGTAAGCTACAAACATTTTCCAAGGAGTATTTGGGGGGGCAGATACTAAGCAGGGTTTAAGAGGTGAACGATACGGACAAATTAAATGGAAAACAAGGAAAGGAAAGAAATCATTTAGCGGCACTTTGGAGAGCAGGGCTCACAACCCCGAAACCGCATTTCTAAGTGCTTCCTTCATGCAGCGCGCGGCAGTCGGGTCTCGCACCTCCGGCTACCTCCTGGCAGCACTGCTCGAGCTAAAGGGAAAGAGAGAAAGGAAACAGCCTGTCTCCGGGCTCTAACGCATCAATGCATTTAGTTTTAGGCATTTGATTGCAACTGAGCTCCCCGCATCAGCCTTCAGGGGCACAAACTGAAGACCAACCTGGCGTTTTGCTGTGCTAAGGCTCTGTCGGAGGGAATGCCTGACTGCCACGAAGACCAGGATGGAGATAGTTTAACAAAGGGCTTTTCCGTTAATTTGGGGGGACGTTTTTGGAGAGTAGGATCCGCCTGATCCCTTCAAAGCCCAAGAACACATAAAGGCATTTAGAACGTTCAATAGCTTCCAGGCGGCAGCTACCACAAAGCTGCTGCACCAGCCCCCAGCTCCATCGCTCCTTCTCGCACGTGTACAAGTCTCTAGTTTTTGTAAACGATGAGTTCAAGGCTCAGGAAGCAAACGAAAAAAAAGCAACACTGGCGGGGCCCTCTTCGGATTTTCCAGTGGCTGGTGTTCTCCCTGCCAAGCCTGGGCCCTTTTCCATCCCTTCCAATTTCAGTTTTTCCCTGTGGTGCTCAAGCATCTTCAGGTACCGCGTGTTTTTTGATAAAACATCAAAATGGATCTGTTAGCTCGGAGCTAATTAATAGAAGATACGGTACATCAGAAGTTACATGTCAGAAGTTGGCCACGCTTACAGGTAGGCAATAAGCAGGAAAATATTTCCAATATTTCACGTCAAATCCTGAGAAACCACTGTTGTACGCAGGGCAGGGTCTTGCCAACCTGAGTTTACTGAGGAGCTGAGCTCTTTACTGAGCTCCAGTTGCTGGGTGATAAAAAAATGACAGGTAAGTGTTTGCCCACTGGAATTCACTTTGAAGACCGGACCGCACCTCATCATAGTAAACCACCCCGACTTTTATGGCCCTTTTGAAGCATCGTGAAGACGTGAGCACAGTAAGACACCACCATGAAGAGGAGGAAAGCCTTTCTCATCCCGCTTTCAGCTCCTCGTCCAGCACAACCGGCTTCCTGAGTTTTGATTGAACTTGTCAAGCTGGGCTGCCTGCACAGCGGGGGCTACGTGCCAGCTGGTAACGTCATTACTCCTGGTTATCTTACAACACACCGACCCCATTTCACAAGACTGAAATAAAGAGGAAAACCTCCAGATCCCAGGCAACGCGGAACAGCACCTGACGCCACGCCGCGTACGGGTGTTGGCTATTGGCACGGCGACAGCACCGAGGAGTTAGTGTCACCGAACAGGAGCCCGTCGGGCGGGATGCCGCACGAACGCAGAAGGAAGCCGTGAGCCCCACCGTACCTCGCGCTGGTCCGGAGCACCCGGTCCTGCGGGATGCGGCTTCCGCTGTGAATTCCAGTCATTGCTATTACAGGAAGTCATTGTTCTCACGTATACATGTTTTCACGTTATCCCAGCTTGGCATAACGCTCCTCCTATTGTCAACGTGCCGATGCGATCATTTGGGAAACACGGAAAAGATGTGCTCTACGAAGCCCAGCGCGCTAACTTGTTTCCTGTTTTCTAAATTCCAAAATGACTTGAAAAGGTTTTTACCCCTTTAAGTTGGCAACTTTCAGAAGTTTCTTTCTAGTTCTGAGCTGGCAGAGCATTCGCTAACAACTCGAACTCTGCATTTAGACTGACATAAGGGTCGGAGACCAACGGGCAGGAGATGGGGATTTTTGAAAACATTTCTCAATTTTGCCCTTTTTACGATCCGCTCTAATCCTTAGATAAAACTAAACAGCGTGCGTGCGCGTTGGGGAGGGACAGGGAAATGGCTTTGGAACTTTTCTTTTCCCAATGATAAAGGCAAATACATGCTCAAATGCTTACGTCTCCAGGAAAAAACCAAGCACCCCCAGAAACGCCGGCGCTGTTTGCACGTTGGGGGTGGGTGAAGGAACTTTCAAAGCCTTGCATATCAGAAGGGAAAGGTATTCAGCAATACAAATTAAATACAAGCTAAAGGGAAGGAAACAGGTGGCTAAGTGAACTAGCAATTGCCCTTTCACCTCCGTGGCCTTGCTTTGAATCCAGCTCTAAGCAGAATTATTAAATTCATACTGATGGGATGGTGGCTACAAAGACACCAGGGTTTGATCATTCCGGCCGAGCTCGTGGCAGCCAGACCGTGCACACAAGTCCCTGCCAGTAATAAGAACGCCTGGCCTGGGGAAGGGGAAAGTTGAGATCTTTGTCATATTAATTTACAGCTGACTGTGGCTCCAGGCCATTCTGCACACTCAGAAATCTCCTCGCGCTGCTGTCCGCATGAGAACTATAAAATGCTCACCCTGGATTGAATTAGCATCCAGAATGAAATATGCGCTCAATACCTTCTCCCCTACTAAGTTCGCTCCCTTCAGGGCACGGCTGAGGAGCGCAGCGCGGAGATGCAGCACCTGCTCGGACTTCGAAAACGCCAACCTCCGGGGCTCCCAGGCTCTCACAATTAAGGTGCATTAAATTCACCAGCATTTTTCACAGGGGGAGGAAAATTACATTTAGGACCTTTTTTTTATTATTATTTTAATGGTGTTCAATAAAATGCCTGGTTTTAATCACCCGAACCACTCTGCCGGCCTCGCTCAGCCCCCACGCGCTTTACATCCACCAGCCCCGCTCTGCATCCATGCGCTCACGGTCACGTATTAACGGCATTTCCCAAACTCAGTCGACGTGCGCCCTGAATACAGCACCGGCATCACCGATTACTTTCATCGCTGTACTTTTTTTTTTTTTTTTTGCAGCTACAGATAAGATACTGGCTATGTGGAACAAGACCCTGTTTTGCCTCCAGCATCATTCACTAGCTTTGATAGCTTCCTACTGTTTTAAAAGAAAAACGACCACGCAGTCACTCGAGCAGATCCACAAGCAAACTGGAGAAAAACAATAATATATATTTTCCAGTGAATTCTTCGCAAAACCCGCGCTGCAAAAATTCATTCTCCTGCCTGCCTGCTGCAGGACTTGACCCAGCCAACAAGGCACCGAACGAGTCCGTTTTATAAGACTCAGTAAGCCTGCCGAAAACTAGCGATTTATGACTAATAAATTCTCTTTCAAACGCAGGAGATCGTTGAACACATTTGTAAGGGTTGCCAACTGGCGGCCAGGGGACTTCGGGGGTGGAAATCAAAATCACCCCTTCGCTCCCACCGAATCAATTCCAGTCTCGCTTGACTGAGTAACCTCACGTGCCCCCTCTCTTTCCCCGCCACTGAAAGAGTATCCTACAAAAGGGAGTTCAGGGGAAATTGAGCCATAGAGAGGAAGTTTACCAACAGCTTTTGATTTCTGCATTTCATGAGTTTGATTAAATCGTGGCAGAGATCCCAAACCAAAGAACACGGCCTGCGGTGGCACGGGGAACGTAACCCGGGACTGGCAGGCGGAACCGAAGAGGGATGGGAGCCGCGCAACTGCCGGTTGCGTCCTCCGCAGACGCCCCGCTGTTTGGTTTTAGGGGACTGAAATCTGCGTTTGCCCTGTGGCTTGTTGGGGACTGCCTCCTCAAACCACGGAGAGGACGAACGTGTGAAGAGAATGGATCCTCACTTTTCTACCGCACTTTTTTTTTTTTTACGGGGAGAGGAGCACATCTGGACACGGCTCCTTTTTATCGTATCATTCCTGGCTCCTGCCGTTAGGATTAAGCAAACCACTGAGCTGAGGACTGCCTGGTGCCTCCCACCACTGTCACAGGCTCCATAAAGGGAAACCCCCCGGACCTTTCCCAGACCTTCTGGATCAGAGCATAGGAATCACGCAGGTCTGTCCCAGCAGACGCGGAGAGGAGCCCTTCCACCGTGTCCATGTCACAGCCCCCAAGGACAACGAGAATCACAGAAACCCATCTCCGCTCTCCCCCGCGAGGGTCCTTCACCCAGCTGCCCACCGCACAACCCAAGGCTGTCGTCCCACCCGGATGCAGCTCAGCCACCCTGGCACAGACGAGGGGGGGCATCCTGCCGGGAAGGACCACGCGGGTCCAACGGGCACCACCAGCTCTCGCCCAGACCTCCTGCGAAGCTCTAACCCCACGTCTGCCCCGCGCAGATGGGCGCTACCAACAGTCTTCGCCCTCCGCTTTCTTTCGGACCTCTCTTTCTCTCCTTCCCTCCTGTGTTCGCTCTCCTTTCAATCGCCTTTCTAGTTAGCTGATCCCCTTCTTATCAAACCTGCCGACACCCAAACAAAATCCACGGCATTGCCCTTGCCCCTCTTCCCCATCGACTCCACCATCCCGCTTTCGTCCCTGACCTCCCTTCCCCAAAAGACGAAGCCCAGGCCCAAGTCTCCGTTCAAGAGCCACCACGGATGCGCCCTCATGGACAACTCCGTAGGGATTTTACGCTTCTCATAGGGAGCAAAACATCTCCGAAGAAGACAAAACTGTTTCCTTATTCACTCGATGCCAGCAAGCGTGATTCACGGGCCCAGGGGTGACCCATCGCCCCTCGCTGCGGGGCGGCGCAGCATCTCCCGAGCCGGCAGCTCCCGCTCCGACGCCGCTCGAAGGGAGGGAAGCGGCTGAACTCCGACATGCCAAATCCTTCCTTTTCATCTTACGCAGATTGCTCTGCCCAACTGTACCCCTTTCAGGCTGCTGTACTTTGGTGATTCAAAACGAAAAAAAGCCTAAATAATTAAAATGTCATTCAAACTCTAAGCCGATATGAGTCACTGTTACAAAAAATATCTTAAAAATTCTTTCAGGAGTGGGGGATAATTATATTCCTCCCTATCTATTGATTTTTCTCTACAATGCAGATGTCAGATTTTCCACGGTTTTTTCTTTTTTTTCTTTTTTTTTTTTTCTTTTTTCCCTGGAGTGAGTGTCAAGCAGGAACAAAGCACTCTTTGAGACTTTTTCAGCCCAAAATTAATTCTGAAAAAAATGGTACAGACAGGCCAATAGCACGGGAAGCCGAGAAAAAGCCTGGTGACTCAAGCTATGTCTGCAAAACCCCTATTGATACCGGCTCTGGAGAGAAGGGTGGCGTACCGGGCACCAGCGCTATAAATTTAGAGTCAATTTAAAGACCTTGATTCTGTGTCTTCACGATACAAACAATGGGTGAAAAAGAAAAAAAAAAATCTCAACGAAGAGCAATCCTAAACTGTAAATTTTCCTTTTTCTCATAATACGAAACACTCCCGGAGAAAATCCCAACCGGTGCCTTGCACTTCACGCACTCAGCCGCCCGCCAGCCTCTGCCACCCACGGAAGAAGTGGCTTCAACATCTTTTGAAAGCCTCAACACATACCAGTGCGTTCTGAAGACAAACCAGCTGTAGTTTAGACCCCAAGTTCGCGGAAGAGGAAGGAGCTTTACAAAGTTAAAATTTAAAAAATAAATTGTTTAAGGATAGGGCTGCAAGGGGACGGCCAGCTACGCTGCTCCTCAGACACGCCGGACCCCGGCACCCGAAGCGCTCAAATCGAGGGACCCGACACGATGCCTTTAGACCACCACGGAAACACTAAAATACTTGGAGTTTTCCTGCTCTTACGCATCAGGTCCGCCCAGCCTGCTCCAGCTTTCTTCTGCATTTGAAAGGATAAATCTTGAAACGTTTCTGGATTTTATTTCCGCCTCAATAATGAATATCACGCTCACATGCTGCATTCACCAGGAGAAAGACGCTTGATGGCTGCGACACTACAGCAGCGGTACAGCCCTTCTGCTGGACCTGTAAAACTGCCTCTGAGCTCCACAGCGTGGTTTTATGCCATTTTTTCCGGCATGCCTCCTAACAGAAAAAGATTTCACTCCCGAGACCACCAAGTGCTCTAGCTTTTTGAAAATTCAATACATTTTCTATGGTCCTCTTACGCCTCAAGGCTCCTGCTATGCCTATTGAAATTGTTTGCATACTCGTAAATATTTGCATAATTTACAAGCCCAAATCTTCAACCGCAGAGCGCGCCGGCGCAGGGTTTGCCACGGACCGCGCTGGCGGCGGGAGGCTGGGTTTGGGCCGGACCCACGCAGACCCTCTGCGTGAAACCGCGTCCCCCACGCGCAGGCTCTGCCCGAGGGTTCAAGCTCCGCGGCGCAGGAAGGATGATCTGGGATCGCGTGGTGCTGCGCGGGGGTGCCTTCTTCCTTTCTTCTGGAAATGCCGCACGGGGAAGATGTGACACAGGTATTAGACTTTGTGGAAACTTTTTAGTACAACTCTGATAGTTCAAACGAAAGAGTTTAAGAAGAGCTGTACCTGACGTTCATACGAACCTCTCATTAAACGAACAGCCGGTAATCCAAATCTCTCCTGCTTCTTCCATGCAAAGAGTGAGAAATAATGGGCTAGAATACCTCTTCCTTAGCCAGAGAACGACAAGCTTATGCTCGTCAGATGACACTGCTGTTTAAATAGCTTTATTCTGTACCTCACGCATCATTTCAGAGCTCGCAGTCAGCCCCATCCAGGTTCAAGCCTGTGCCAAGAGGATGGGACTTCCCTGTCACCTGGAGAACGTTACTTCTGGTCCGACATTAGCAGCCGTAGGACAAGGCTCCGGATTCTCTCCGAGGTCACTGGCACAACCCACCTTCAGGGGAACAAACCCCACCGGCCCAGTACCCTCCCGCATAGGCAGGGACAGGGTCTGAGGACCCTAAGACGCAGGGCAAGTCCCACACGCAGAAGAGGTGAACATCCCAGACCAAGGGTATCCTGGGGTGGCCAGCAGGTCGAGGGAGGGGATCCTGCCCCTCTGCTCTGCCCTGGGGAGGGCACATCTGCAGGGCTGGCGCCAGGGCTGGGCTCCCCAGTTCAGGAGAGACGGGGAACCACTGGGGAGAGCCCAGCGGAGGGCAGCGAGGGTGGGGAGGGCAGTGGGGCATCTGTGCT